>RSEH01000037.1:0-205568 GCA_006503475.1 Stentor roeselii
TGATATTCCAGATTTTTACTGTTTTGTC
The DNA here is from genome assembly GCA_006503475.1 of Stentor roeselii. Classification (NCBI taxonomy): domain Eukaryota; phylum Ciliophora; class Heterotrichea; order Heterotrichida; family Stentoridae; genus Stentor; species Stentor roeselii. The sequence continues at coordinate 29 of RSEH01000037.1, forward strand.
TTCTGATCCAGTTGCAAGATAATTTCCATCAGGAGAGTAAGAACAACAAGATACCCAACTTGAATGTCCATTCAGAGTCAACTCTTCTCTTCGCTTTTTAAAATTCCAGATTTTGACTGTTTTGTCTCCTGATCCAGTTGCCAGATAATTTCCATCAGGAGAGTAAGAACAACAAAATACCCAACCTGAATGTCCATTCAGAGTAAACTCTTCTCTTTGTTCTTTGATATTCCAGATTTTTAATGTTTTGTCTTTTGAACCAGTTGCAAGATAATTTCCATCAGGAGAGTAAGAACAGCAATATACACTACTTGAATGCCCATTTAGAGTAAATTCTTCTCTTTGCTCTTTGATATTCCAGATTTTTACTGTCTTTTCTTCTGATCCAGTTGCCAGATAATTTCCATCAGGAGAGTATGAACAGCAATATACCGAACTTGAATTTTCGTTCAGAGTAAATTCTTCTCTTTGTTCTTTGATATTCCAGATTTTTACTGTTTTGTCTTCTGATCCAGTTGCAAGATAATTTCCATCAGGAGAGTAAGAACAACAAAATACCAAACCTGAATGCCCATTCAGAGTAAATTCTTCTCTTTGCTTTTTGATATTCCAGAGTTTGACTGTTTTGTCTTCTGATCCAGTTGCAAGATGATTTCCATCAGGAGAGTAAGAGCAGCAATATATCAAACTTGAATATCCATTCAAAGTGAACTCTTCTCTTCGCTCTTTGATATTCAAGATTTTAACTGTTTTGTCTCCTGATCCAGTTGCCAGATAATTTCCATCAGGAGAGTAAGAACAGCAATTTACCCAATATGAATGTCCTTCTTCAAAGACATTCATCGGCCATGAATATGTTTTTCCTTTAAATTTCGAATACCTTTTATAGTACTTATATATCTTCTTTTGAAGCTCAGCTTCTTTACTATCATCATTATCTTCAGGAATTTCAAGTATTTCTTCTCTCACTACTTTGCATAAACCAGATTCCGCCATTTATAGACTTAGATTTTCAATCCAAATATACCCTTAATACTTTATACTAAAATCTAATCAAAATTTAAAAGTATCTATTTCTGTTGTAATACTAGTATAATACTCAGCTAAACTCAACAAATAATACTTTAAGATTGTTCCAAGGTTAGGCAAACAATTCAACAGTTGCTAATTAACTCAGTTTGTATTTAAATCAAATATTAATTAAGAAGCAACTTTAGATCAATCTTCATTCAAATCCTCACAACAAACTTCATTGTCCAAATTTTCAGTTATATACTCTTCTTCTTATTTAATCTATAGAGGACTTGATATATTAGGATCTTTTCTGTTTAATCATCAATTATCATCTAAGAATCAACAACTAGTTTACTCTGATTGGCCTTTCCACTAGTGTTCTAAAGTTTGATGAGAAACTTGAAGGACAATGTTTGATCTTTATATTTTTTTTTTGATGCTAATAATTCTAGTTTTTGTTGCTTATGAACATGGTGTACAATTTTTATCTTTTTTTTTTATTAAATAAGTTTTTATTGAAAAACTTTAAGGTTTCAATTAGAGAAATTGTAATTCTCCAAGTTTAAGATGAATTTCTTCCTGTACTTAACAGGAGTTCAATCGATATTCCTTAATGAGAAACCGAATATTTTAAGAAAATCTGAATGTCTTTCAAATAATTAAAGATAGTTGCTCTAAAATTTCTGGGAATTCTCATTACTCATCAAATGGGAATTAAGTGAAGGACTACGCAGCATGGGCTATTCACGGACAAAAAATTTTATTTAGCAGGATACTCCAGGTATTAACTAGGAAGAATAGTTGAACAGAGATTAAGTTCTTGGTGTTTTTAATACTTGGAGCTGGTCGAATATACTTTTGCTCGAATTTGAATCAGCGATAATTAATTTAAGGAATAAAATTATTTAGTGCTCATAAACGTGAACTAAATAAATATCTAAATCTCCAACATATAAAAAATTAACTAAACATTTTTTCTACTTTTTCTCTAAAAGATTCACTCAACATCCCGATATTATAATTCACAAACTTTCCGTTTCTTGCTTCGAATTTTAAAACCATTCTATAAAAAGAATTCAATGAAGTAACACACATCAGCAAATCATATTTTTTTCCATTCTCAAATCCTTGAATAAGAAAATTAGTTTCCCATTCAAATTTAGATAAATCATAATCTTCTCTAAAACCTGAGCTTTCGATAAAATTTTTTTGCTTTTTGATCTTCTTTAAAAGTCTTTTCAGGGCACTGACAAATTCTTCAGTTTTGTTTGCATGGATTGCAATATTTATTTTTCTATGCAAAAAACCAGCAGGTCCTCCATGAAGAACTCCAATAACTTCTAGGCCATTTTCGCATTCAATCACAATAGGAGATCCACTCATGCCCTTTGAAGTTGGAGATGAAATGCATATCATTTGATGACAAAATTTGGCCTTGTGATAAGATTAGCTTTTTTCCTCCATGGATACAGGCATTAAGCTTCTCAATATCTGATGGATCAGAATTAGGTGCACAGTAGCTTGATATTCTTTCACTTATTGGTTTTGGAAAACCATAGACCTTGACCTTTGTTCCATTAGAAAAAGAAGCTGCTTGAGATAACTTTAATGATACCAACTGCCCCGAATATTCCCTAGGTAACTTTCTTATTTCGCAGATTTGCCAATCATCAGGTACAGAAATTTTATTTCCTGATATAGGATCAATGGGAAAACTTGTTGATATATTCCAGCACATTTCTTTCGGAACAATTGAAACATCATAAAAGTCACCATTCACAATAAAACTTAAAGGTTCACTTTTGAATTCAAGATTTATATTCAAGAATATGTGAGCACAGGTTAAAACAAATGCATGAGGATCATTACCTTCTAGTACCTTGATGACAAACCCTGTTCCCTTACTTTCATCATAGGAAGAAAAATATCCAACAGAATATGCCACTGGATCCCTGCTTAAATCAACTTCTTCTGTAGGTATCCAGTTGCCTTCAGTATCTACAAGAAGCACTTCAGTCATTATATTGAAAGTATCGGACATATTGATACACTCCCCCGACATAGATATTTATAATATAAGCCCCTTATTTTAATACAAATTAAGAATCTAAAATCTAGGTCACACATTGTGCTAGATCCACAAAGTCCTTAAATATCTACAGAAGTTAATCTTTTTAAATTATTAAATACATACCTATAAGTAGTACCCTTTCAATAAGTCCCACATTCAAAGTAATCAGTAGAATAATTAATAAAGAGTACGAATCAATCGCTTCAAACTTTTTTATATTAAATTAAATCTGACCTAACTATGCTTTGAATTTTAACTATAAATCATTATTAATTTATTGGAATACTGAAATGATGAGCTAGGGATAGCGAGTTTAGTTCAGCGCTTCTTCAACCCAGTTTAATCATACATTCTATAAGTTCTTAATTAATTGACAGAAAATTAAGGCACTTCAACTCAGTTCTTCTTCAACCCAGTTTTATACATGCTATAAGTTCTTAATTCATTTACAGAAATTTAAGCATCAGTAGCTATTCATTTGGGTTGAACACCCAGAAGAATTTCAAAGTTCTAAATTGAAATTTTAAGCAGGTAATGAACAGCAACCTTAATATTACTCCTTCATAAGATGTCCTGATTATCGTCTCGGCATTCACGAATCTTGCTGCTGATCAAAATTAATATCTAGGATAATTTGGCAGAAGATATAAAAGAACAATTAGAATTATTAGCATCATAATATCAGAAAAATATACTTGGAGGGTCAATCGATCTTTAGTTGGAGCATTCTCACACCTGTATTGCTCAAGTGTTTGCTTATCTTCGATTAATAAGTCAGAAGAGCCTTTGATTGTCGAGCATTGATATTGGCTCATTTTGAACATGTTAAGTATGGATAACTATTATAAGTTTCTATTTTCGAACGAAGAGCTTAGATCAAGAACTCTGGATTATTCTACAAACTCAGAGTTTCAGAAATTCAACTTCAATAATCCTCTTACTAACTTTTTATTTATCGCACATCTTAATAGAAACTCAGAAAATCCTTCAGCAGCTCAAATGCGATACTTCAAAATAAAAGACGATCTGAAATCAGACTTAAAATTCTCTTAAAAAACGTAATGCAACAAGAAGAGTGAAATTCGATTAAAAATTATAGGAAGCCAAGAAGAAAAACATTAATCTGGCAAACATGCGGTTGGCATGCTCATGCACCCAGCTTAACAAGAAAGTAAAAAAAAACCTAGAAGGATAATTAGAAAATCTAAAATTCATCATTAAGTTTTAATTTTAGTCTTCTAATACAATTTAACAATTTTCTTTTTATTGTATGGTTCGAAGTTAATAGTGGGTAATTTATGGTATTTCATTCTTTGGATTAGAAAATTATCATATAAATAATTAGCTGACCTTTTAATTCTTACTTTATACTAAAGAGGCTATATTTTCTTAAAATTTCACTGGGATTCAAAGAGTCTCCTTAATATTTATAAATTCAATATTAGTCCTTATGTACTTGCATCCTCATCTTTATGATCTGAAATTTTTTTGATAATTTCCAAATAGTTTTAGGAGAGACTCAATATTATAACTAAACTTAGTAGTTTAGAGTCGTGAAAACTAGAATCCTATTGAAGGAGTATCTTTTAAAGCTCATTATATAAAATACGAAAGCAATCCACATATTAACAATATCTTCCTAGTTACAACTATTCCAACATTCATTATCCTCTGTTGATGTCCTTGATTATTCACTATATTCATGAAATCATCTCAGAATTCCCCAACACCATCTCTCCAACTCATATTCCTTCCTCCTCACTTTGACGATTCCAAGCTAAATTCCATAATCTTCACATAAACCCTCAAATCATCTTCCATTTCCTCGAATCAAGCCATCTAATCTCAAACCAACCAAAAGAGCCCAATCTCCAAAACTAAAAATCATCCAAACCCAAATCATCCAGTGAAAGCAATCTCCAATAATTCAACTCATCTGAAATAAATCCAATCAAAAAACCAACCAATTGCGATTCCCACTCCAAGTTCAAAGCGATTCATGACTAAAAACCAAATCCGCGCCTTCTAAAGCTTGACCAAGCTCGAAAAACCTTCAAAAGTAAAAAGTCTTTATATCAAAATTTAAATTTTCTATGGTGGAAAATTATTATCTTATAAATATGAGCGGAGCCAAAGGATTCGGAGCAAAAGGATTAGCTGGCGCATCAAAGTTCCAAAGACCTGCAGGTGCTTTCAACGCTTTAGAGCACTTGAGACCAGGCCTGACCGAGGAGGATATCGAAGAAATCAAGGAAGCTTTCGACTTGTTTGACAGTGACGGATCAGGAACTGTACAGCCGAGAGAACTGAAGAATGCCATGGTCAGCTTGGGCTTCGAAGCCAAAAACGCGACCTTGTTCCACACGATTTGTGAACTCGACAAAGACGGCTCTGGTGAAATCGAATTCGATGAGTTCTTGAACATGATGAGCTCTCAAATGTCTGATCATGCCTCAAGAGAAGAAATCAGGAATATTTTCTTCATGTTTGATTATGATAAGACCGGACATATCAACATCAAGAATCTCAGGAAAATCGCCAGAGACCTTGGAGAGACCTGTGAAGAGGATGAGTTGCTTGACCTCATTAGGAAAGCAGATTCTGATGGGGATGGACAAGTCAGCTTTGAAGACTTCTACAATGTGATGACTAAGAGGTTTAACTAGGTAATTAGATCATGATTCGATGAGTTTTGAGTTTTTAAGATTTATATGATGTAGAATTGAGATCTCAGGAATGATAGAGTTTTAAAGAATGGAGTTTTAAAGGTGTTAATTGGAATGGTGATTTTAAATGAAGGATTTAGGTGAAAATGATAAAGAATTCAAGTATTTTTTATTCACTTTAAGTTAAGGATTAATTTTTTAGAGTTTTATATTTATTGTACTTGACTGATAGAATTTAAAAATCTTCACATTCTTAACTTTTTATTAACAATTCTCCTTTAAAAGAAATCCTTTTCTATTGGTCGTAAAAATGGATAAGAAGTCAAGTCTCTTAGAGAAACTTTTAGTGCCATCACTTCCTTTCACAAGTCAAATGTCCGAGAAAACCACAGGAGATGAAATATCTATAGCTTTGATTGACAATAGCATGAAAAAAATCAAAAGTGAATGCGAGAAAATGTTTCCGAAATTCTTGGATGTCGGGTACAACATGAAGCAAGCCTCTTACTTCCCCCATAGCAACTTCGCCATTTTCACTTGTGGACAGGCCATGATGGGCCGAGTGAATCTAGACGACCTGTCAATCAAATCAGTATTCATCAAAGACCTCGGAGACACCCATTTAAAAAACTTTCAGATTGACTTGCCTAACCAAAAAATTTACGCTTTCGGGAAATGCACATCAAAAAGATCGACAAGTCTTTATGCGTTGTTTGAAGTGGACAATCCAGGATTTGCCATTGCTCGACGTCATGATTTAAATGAACCGATTCATCAGTTCTTTCTTGATGAAGCTGCTGGAAAGCTTTTTGTTTTGTTGAATTCTTCCATCAGTTCATTTCAAATCGATAAGACTCAAGGGCTGCAAGCTTCTGAAGAAGTGTTTAAAGGAAATTTTAAGTGTTTTGACTTTGCTGAAGGGGAATGGCTTGTTTCTGAGGATAATGGAGCTGTCAAGACGTTTACTGAAGACTTTCAGAAAGTGGCTCAAGTGGATTTGAATTGTGTTGTGCATAGGGTTAAGTATTGTAAGGGAAAGAAAAATGTTTTGGTCTTGACCGAATCAAGGTTGATAAAGTTTTCAAACAACTTTCATAAAAAAGTCATATTTGAACTTAATTCGCATCCTACTGATGTGTGCTTAGATCAAAGCAACGGACATTTTTATGTAAGCACTCAAAATGGGAAAATAATTATCATCTCTCCTCATGATGACCAAAAGCTCTTTATTCCTGTTCATAATTATTCTATTGTTCATTTCTGGATTGATCATTCAAATGAGAAAATCATAACCTTTGCAGAGGACAGTAAAATCGGCATAGTCGGTTTTCCCCAGCTAATAGAAACATACCGAATAAGAAAGCAAGCATCGAACCTCATATCTTGCGGATCATTTAACGATCTGGTTTACATTGATTCCAACAAATCTCTAATAAAATGGGACCTGCAGAGGAATCAATTCGAAAAACTCTATGAGACAGAAACCTTATTTTCAAAATGTCTGAAATACTACCGTCCTAAAAGTTTGATTCTCTTCTCAGATGAAAACTGGATATACTTCATGAACTACGAATCCAAAGAAATAGTCAAAAAAATTAAACTTGGAGCTAAAGTTGACATTAATCACGCAATTTTCTCAGATGACGGAGATACAATTTATACTGTTGTCTCTCAGAACAGCTCGATATTCTGCACTAATCTAAACAGTCAAGAATACCCTAAGGCTCTAAATGGTCACGACGGTCGAATCACCTGCTTAAGCTTCATCAAAACTCCAACCGAAAAAATCTTATTTTCAGGGTCAAACGACTGCAAAATATTCCTTTGGGACGTTGCAGAAAAATACGAAAAAATCGGTATTCTCGAAGGACATAAATCAGGAGTGACATGTTTAGCCCTTGCGAAAAACGACACGATCCTATCTGGAAGCAACGACTTAACTATCAAGGTATGGGACTGGCGTAACCGGGTGTTAAAAGTTTCAATGACTGGACATTCCTCACCAATCATAAAAATAAGAGTTGACCAGTTCAACTACATTCATTCCGTTTCATCTGACGGCATGATTATCTGTTGGAACCCGATGGCTTTCGTGAAAGTCTTCAAATTCACCCTAAGAACTCAAATTTTAGACATGGTCCTCGTGCAAGACGGTCAACTCGCAGCAGTGATAGACATCAACAGTATAAAACTCATGCAACTTCAGGTCTCAAAAAACTCTTTCGACGTTATTGGCTTTGAATCTGAGTTAAAATACGAATACATCTATTACTTATCAAAAATCCTCAAAGGCGAACTGGTTGAATATGAAGCTAAATGGGATGACTGGGCAGTTTTGCCTTACCAGTTCAATACTCTGCAGTTCTTTTGCTATGCGAATCTTCACAAGCATATAAAACTGAGTCTAAACAACGGAGCTTTTCTGGTACCTTCCCCGACTTCTGAGCCTTTTACCATCGTGACTTTCAAGAGACTGAACAGAAGCATCAAGTCGATATTTAAAGCGACAAGAACTCTTCTGGACCGCAATCCGAATGCTTTATGCTTCGTCGGGCATAGCGTGATTATTGAACTCAACCGTTTAGGTCATTCTCACTTGTCAACTTTTTATGATGAAATATTTTGTCTTCATTTTAATGAAGATTTTCCGAAGTTCCTCAACAAGGAAAAACTGCCTCGAGTCTTTTGTTCCAAGTCAATTTGCCCTATTGCAAAGGATTTCTTTCCAGAGACCGTCGCAGAAGAGGAAATTGAAGGAAAAATGAATCAAGCTGAAACAGGTCATATGGATGAAGTGCCGATTTCCTTGTACGTCAGCGCAATTGGACTGTATCTTGACAACGGATCTGATGAAAGTATTAAACTTATCATGAGTCTTCTTCAATGCAACAACAAAGAAATATTTAAAACCAAGTTCATCCAAACTTTACTTGACATGAAATGGGACCAGCTGAAAGTCTACCAAGTGATAAAAGCAACTTTTTACCTTTCCTACTTGATCAGTCTTTCAATCTACCTAACCACTTTCTACCAAAAAAACACTTCAGAATCAAAAATTTCTCATCAAGAAGATGAAATAATCGCATTTATAGTAGTTTTATCCATAGCTTCTCTGAACTCTTTTTACGATTTCTGGAAGATGTCGACGAATTTCATGTTTTTCTGGACTGACATCTGGAATTACTTAGACTTGGCGAGGATTCTATCATTAATCATTTATTCTTGCTGCTTTTTTTCTGACTGGGCAGAAGACTTTCAAGACGAGATGTTGATAATCATCGCTTTTCTAAGTCTCGCCAGAGGAATCTCGTACCTGAGGATCTTCAACGACACTCGGTACCTGATTCAACTGATCCAAAACGTGATAACTGACATAAAGTCCTTTAGCATCATCCTGGCGTATTCAACTTTCAGCTTCAGCATCATCCAAGTGGTTCAAGAAGGAAACCATCAAGGGTACCTCAGCCATTTAAAGGAAGCCTTCATGGTAAACCTCGGACAACTCAACATTGATGACAGCAAAAGTGGACTCACTTGGATCATACTTGCTTTGATGGGAATTCTTAATCTTCTCATTTTGTTGAATATGCTCATTTCTATCATGGGAGATACTTTCAGCAGAACTAAGGAAAACTCAGAAATCGCCAACTATCAAGAAATCGCTCAAATGGTCTTGGAAACTGAAACTGTTTCGTTGAATAAAACTTTGAAACCTGAGAAAACTTTTCTTCAGTTGTGTGAAGCGGATACTTCTGTTGATCTGGAAATTGATATGGTGAAGAATATCAAACGAATTAAAGGCTATTTTAAGGAAATTAGCCAGAAAATTAATAGTTTGAAATGAATTAGGTTAGATTAATTAGATTTTGAATAATTTAGAGTGGTTTTATATTTTTTAAACTACTTTTATAAAGGAATTGTGAATTTTTAGTGATTTTTAATTGACCAGATTCTCATAAAAATACAAAAACTTAGATTCATAAATAGCAAAGTGTTGAGAATTGAAGAATTTTTATAAGAATGCTGTTTTTTTATTTGATATATTGTATTATTAAGAGTTGAGACTAAAGAATTTTGATAAATGATAACTGATTATTTGCAAAAAGGCATCAAAGATTTCTGCCTAATGGCCTCTTGCGACGACTTAAGCAGCGTAGCAGTATCCGAAGTAAAAGTCGAGTCCTTCAACGAAGACTACGCAATAATCAAAACTCCTCAAAACACGATAGAAAAAGTTCCAATCTCAGAGCTGATCCCAATTGACGAAATATCAGAATCAGGCCCAAGAGACCTTCTTCTCTTGACGAGCCTAAACGAGTGCAGTCTTCTCAGAAGTCTCGAATCTCGTTTTAAAAAATCATTCTTTTTCTCTTCATTAGGAAAAATAACGATTCAACTGCGTGAAGACCTTCCCAGGAAAAACTCTGCATCTGATGAAGAAATCTTCAACTTTTCAACAAAACTACTGAAAAAAGTTAAACAGTCTAGTCAGTCAATGGTCCTTGTTGGCGAAAGTGGCTCAGGCAAGACTCGCTTGTTTTCTAAGGTATTAAAATGCATTTTTTCATATAACCAGCTCGTGAAACTAGTGAAAGCTGCCTGGTTTATCATCAGGGCCTTCACTTGTCAGGCGAATAAAGGAAAATTTGGAGAAAGCAGGTTTGTTTTAAATGTAAAAGCTTTTGAAAATGAAGGAATCCTTGAAAAATGTGTTTTTGAAGGATTCTGCATTGATAAAAACCTGGTATTTAAAAAGAAAACTAAAAATTTCGCTGCTTTTTACATGATTGAACTGGACCCAGCTGATGAAGAAATGACTTTATTCAGTAAACAGTTGAATAAACTGAGCCTTCTCCTTGATTTTGCCAAAAAAGAAGAGAAAAAAGTTCTAAAATTCAAAAAATCCTTCGAAAAACTAGGCCTGGGCGAAGAATTCACAGAAATCCAGAAACTTTTATTCGCCATCCTGGCTTTAGGAAACCTCGAATTCCAAGAAATCGGGAAAACAACCATAATAAAAAAAGAATCCTCAGTTTATTTGAAGTTTTCTTCAAAGATTTTAGGAACTTCAGAAGAAAACCTTCAAAAAGAACTGACAAGTTTCTCCAGAACAATCGGAAAACAAGTAGTCCATTCAAAGCTCGACGTTTTTGAATGTGAAAACCGTCGAAACAACTTGATGAAATTTTTATATTTCCAGCTTTTTGACTGGGTGTTAGAAAAACTTAACTCGAAACTCGGAAAAGACTCGAAAGGAAAGTTCATATCTTTGGTTGACTACCCAGGGAGTCAGTCGAAAGACCAGAATGGTTTGGAAGAGTTTTTAATAAACTACACAAATGAGAAATTTCACCAGTTCTGCATTTCCAGGTACTTCAAAAACCAAGCAAGCCCTGCAGTCAACTTGACAAACAACCTGCCGATCTTAGACCTGTTCGAAAACCCTTCAACAGGAATGCTCGCAGCTTTAAAAGAATCCTGCAAAGACAGCCAGTCAGATTTTTTTTCTTCAGTGAAATCAGCCCATCTTTACAACGAGTACTTCGAATCGACCTTCAACGACTTTTCAGTTCATCACACATTGCAAAAAGTCGTTTATAACCCTTGCAACTTCCGAAAAGACAACCAAAATTTGAATTCTCTTTTTCTGTTAAACTCTTCTAAAAGTCTCTTCATTCGGCAGATCTTGAAGCAAGTCATGAAAGAGTTAAATTCAGAATCCCTTGAAAAATTCTTAAATAACCTGATGAACTCTTTACTTCAAACAAAAGTAAGATTTTTTTATTGTCTCAACCCTTTTCTCAGCTCTTCTTTCAACGAGAAGCACCTTTTAATGCAAATGCAAAATTTCAGTTTAATTGATTTCATTGTGCAGTTCAAGTCAACAATGAGCAACTCTTACACCTGCCCTGAATTCTTCCAAAAGTACCGACTGGTCCTTGACACTAACCTGCCAACAGAGAAGAACATTGAAAAGCTCTCTGAAAAACTCTCTTTCAGAAAAGACCACTTTTTAATCAACAGTCGAAAAGTCTTCATTTCGAAAAGTTCTGAAAAAATTTTAGACAGGTTTCTTGCACTTACCTTGAAAAATGCAACAACTGCTGTGATGGTCCTTCAGAAGTTCTGGAAAAAAAGAAGAGGACTTCAAAGGTTTCGTAGATTTTTAGCAGTAGTTGTTAGGGTTCAAGCGTTGTTTCGAGGAAGACGTGATTATTTTAACTACTGGAACTTGAAGTACAATACAGTGATGATACAAAAATGGTATCGAGAAAGGAAAAGTCAAAGATTTTCAAAGTCGCAACAATTGGGCCTTGGAATTTTTTTTCATTACCTCCAAGAAAAGCTGAAGTCCTTAAAACAACTGAGAGAGTCCACCCTGGCCCTTGTCTGTCAAAAGCTCTTCAAAGGCCACAAAGTCCGAAAGCAGTTCGAAAGTCGTCTGATCATTTCAAACATCATTTCCTCAATCGTTAACACCTCCTGGCAACAGATCTTTAAACTCATTCAAACCGCTTCCGCCTTAAAAATCCAGAAAAAATTCAGAGGATTCCAGGTCCGTAAAAGACTTCCAGCAACTCTTCAGCTCTTTTTATCGTCTTCAGCAAGAAAATCTCTGATTCTGATCCAAAAACACGTCAAGTCCTTTTTGATCTCTTCAAAATTTCAAAGACTGCGAAAATCCTGCAGGTTCATTCAAACCTTCTGGCGTTTTCGCAGGCACTGTCAGGAAATAAAACGTTTTTCTGTGGCAATCGTCGTGATTCAAAAGCGAGTCAAGACCTTCCTGTTAAGAATTCGCGAAATCAAGCAACTTTTAACGACTTTCCTGATTAGTGAGTCAAGTCTGCTAGAGAACCAGCGATATTTGGAACATTCTCATTTATTTTCCACAAGTTTTCCAATGGCAAGTCCGAAAGACAGTCGTTTGGCGATTTTATCTCAAATTTCGCAGTCTTCAGGGAATCTTGCAAGGTTAAAGCTGGTGACAAGTGGAAGCCTTTCGCCACCTTCAAAGGCTGAAAGCTTTAGACTGGAAAAGATGAATTTTTTCGTCAGAGTGAGTCATTTGGACCTTTTGGGTGACTTTTCGATTGTTTATCAAAATACCTGGGGCGCTGTTCTGGAGAAGGTCGTTCAGGAGTGTCTGGATAAGGAAGACGTGTTGATGGACGTCAAACTTGCTGAGTGCCACTCGCTCGCTCTTACCAGCAGGGGAAGGGTTCTCGCTTGGGGATGGAATGACATGGGTCAGTGCCTTGGAAACGCCAAAAATGGAAGGTTTTTGAAGGAATTCAGGGATTTTAGGATTTTGCAGGTTGAATGTGGAGATAATCACTCTTTGGCTCTTACGGAAGATGGAATCGTTTTGGCATTTGGGGATAATTCTAAGGGACAGCTGGGACTTGGACATTATTCTCAGGTTCGTGATATGGAAAGGGTTGAACTCCCGCAGGTCAAGACGATCGCCAGCAAAGGCTGCGTGAATCTCGCAGTCACAACTACAGGGCAAGCCTTCATCTGGCCCTTCGACGACTTATTAGGTCAAAAGTCGAGCATCCCGTCATCTCTCCTTCCTCAAGTCCAAATCTCCGAAGTCTCTCTCGGCTTCAACTTCGCTCTTTTGCTAAGCGAGACAGGAAACATCTACTCTTTCGGACAAAACTCTTCAGGGCAGCTCGGTCTTGGCAACACAAACTTTCAGCCGAGTCCCTGCCTTGTGAAGCGCCTTTTAAACGAGAAGATCTCAGGAGTCTCAGCTGGTCTCAACCATTGCCTTGCGAGGTCCACACTGGGCAAGCTTTTCCTCTGGGGAGGGAATCATCGAGGCCAGCTTGGGGTTGCTGAGAGTTCTTCGAAGATGAAGCCTTTTCAGCTTCCTTTATCAGCGAAAGTGATTCAGGTCTCCGCGGGCAACGGTCTTTCGCTCTTCATTCAAGAAAATCGAAAAGTTTTCATTTCAGCTGACTTTCAGTTTGAAGAACTTTTTATTGCAGACTGTCTTCCTGAATTCGCTGATCCGAAGATGTTCGCAGTTGTTAGGGCCAGGTGTGAGTGGAATCGACTTGCTAATCTGGTGGTTTTCACTTTTTGTGACTTGAGAAATGTTCGGAGCTCTTTTGTTAAAGTTCAGAGTGGAGTAGGACTTCTGGCTGCCAGGTGGGGAAAAAGCATTGAACCTCCTATTGTTGAAACTTTGGCACCGTTTTACTCGGTTGTTGCATGGAGAAGGTCGCCACTTAGGAATGTTTAGTGGGTTAATAGAGAATATGAAAGATTTTTAAGATTTTAATAGACTTTTCAGGTTCTGATATTTTATTAAATTCATTTTTTCTTATTAATATTAGCATGATTGTGATAGGAATTTTTTTGTTTTGTGGTGTGTTTAAATTTCATTGTTTTAGATTAAAGGTTTTATTTGAATTTTATATTCAGAACTCCAGAATATTTATATTAAGGTTTCTGATATTTATAAACTTTTATTTCAACAATATTATATCGAATATATTCCTATTATTCATATCAAACCTAATAATTACAGAAATAATCAGGAGGATGGTAACTATTAACCCTAATACATGAAATTAGATAATGAAGTAATTCTTTTCTTTATTCGATCTATTTGGTCTATCTTCAGTGCATCTAATCCTGTGGGAGTCATTAAAAAAGGACAAGTTTCCATTTCGGATTCCATAGTCATAAAGTGCTTCTAAAAGTAAAAAGCAGTTGGGTGAGACATTGAAAGTACCATAACATATCCACCAGTTTCAAATGCATCATTGATGATATTTTTTGAAGAGTGTTATTAATTAAGGTGTAAAGTTGAAAGGAATTATGACGTTAAAAGGATCATTTATTATTTCAAGCACTTTCGAATTATGTAAGGAAAGAAGATGGGAATAAATCATTTCTCCCAAGAGTCGTCAGTATAAAACGTGATAATTTTTAAATGGCCAAATAAATTTAAGATCTTTGGAAGATAAAATCGAAGAAAACTATCATCAATCAACTCTAGACCTCTGTAAATCCTTTTTATTGATGATTGAGTATGTGCACGGGTTTTTAACCTTCTCGAACTCTTTTGTATCTGATTTCGATCGATGAATATATCTCAAAGCTGAAATTAATTCATAATATTTATATGATGCTCCTATATCAGCATATATTTCAGAGTAAATGATGCTAAAACTTTCTGCAGTATTCATATAAATTGAGCATCAATCAACATATAATATAAAGTTCCAGCTGTCTTGTAATTGTTGAGGTTCGAGTGATATTGATGAATTATATTCTATAAATTATTTTTGATTTAAGATAAGAATCATACTTAACATTAAAAAAAATCAAATATTATTAATTTCATGAAAAATATAGCCAAGGATCGCAAAATGCTTGTTGAGTAATACCCAGGTATAATTAAAATAAATTTATAAAACTATTACATTAAAAATATGAATCTAGTTTGATCAATTTGAATTTATTACAAATTATCCAAAATCCAATGATTAAAATCGATATTTTTCACATTATATTACAAATTTTCGTTAAATAATTACTAGATTTCCTTAAAGCTATATCCTATAAAATCAAGTTATAAGCATAGAAACTTTATTTTATTGTAGATAATTTAAAGTTCAAGTATAAAGCCAAACTGAATAAAGCTAATTCATTAAATCTGGTTTGTTAAATTATAACTAGTTTAATTTCATAAACAGTTTCAAGCCTAATAAGAATTAAAATAGGTTTAGCCTTGAGTATAATTGGATTTTTAACAGAAATGATTTATCTATGAAATCAAACTAATCCAGTTGAATATTATATAAAAGATCAAGCATAAATACATAATAAATAATGAAAAACAGAAGAACATCTAAATTTCAAAATTAACTTAAGGGTGGAAATTAGAATCACCAATAAGAATGAAAATATATAAAGCTAATACATTTATAATTATAAATTCTCCAAATCACTTAATTATAAACTTATCACAAATATAAAAAATCATTTTTTAAGTCACATCATAATTACCTAAGATCACCTTACCAACTTAAAATCAATAATATTATTTCCCAATGCTTAAAATAAAAAAAAAGAATTCTAAAATCACACAAATTTCTAACTACAATCATAAACAACCCTAATATAAAAGTTCAATTAATTCCTACCATCCTTAAATCATCTAAATAAATCACCTCACTTAATAAACAAATGAACAAATACTCATCCCTGAAACTCAATTTTCTAAAAGACCTTCCAATCGACGATTTTTGCCAATCCTACAAATTTCTTCGTTCCTCAAGTCCACACGGAAACATCAGCATTTTCACAAAAACCGAGAACTTGAATCAAACAAAGTCAACAATAGCCCTTCCCCGAAAAGAAAGTACTTCAATAGTATCAACATGCAAGACAGCGATGCCATCAAGCCGTAATTTCACAGACCTTTTAAACAAGCTAGACCTTGTGACTTCTCCCAAACAACAATCACTGAACGAGCGAATTTTAAGCGAGTCAGACCAAATCGACTGCAACTTGGAAGAAGGTTCTTACTTCTACATAAAAATCCCGATAAAGAACAAGCCGAACCCATTAAGAGTGACAATCAAGAAGTCGATAGGAAGAGTCATCATCTACGCTTCTTACCTAAACCAAAAGCCTTCAGCATCTAATTACGACAATTTATTCACTGCAGATACTTTCGAAATCAGAAGCCAGGACCTTTTCTTTAAAAGCGAATTTCTCTTCTTGGCACTTAGAGCCTTGGCCTACACAAAACTCGTCATTTCTTGTTTGTTTGGAAAAAAAAATTTTGTTTTTGATAACCGCCTCAGAAAAAAAGACAGTGATGAGACTGATCAGCGATTAAAGGTCAGGTCTGTCAGAAACCTGCAAAAAAGACCAGAAAGTAAAAATTTTATCGAGGAAAACATGAAAAAAAGACTTGCTTCTCCTGAAGATCGAAGGAAAAAAAGTCATGAATGGCTTGTGAGAAGAGAAAAAGCTTTAGTTATCAAAAAGCAAAACCTTCTGGATAAGAGGGAAAAAGCCATCAATTTCATAAATCGCACAAAGATCAGAAGAGAACAGCTGAAAATTCAAAATCAGCTGAAACAAGCACTAATGGTAAAAAATAATCAAGTTAAAGACTGGCTCACTTTTTTAAATATTTTGAAAGTCACACAAACTATTCATGAGATGAGAACCTTGAAAAGAAGAGAAAAATCTAGAGAGCTGACTAAAAAGCGAAAGGCTAGAACTATTCAGAAGTTTTTTCGATCAACGACTAAAAATCTTAGCATTCCTCAACTTTCAGCAATGAGAGCTTTTTGCAATATAAAGTTTTTTCATGCACATTTAAGTGACTTTACAGTGAAGAAAACAAGAAGGTTTATGTTTAAAGTCATTAGAGATACTGGAGAAAATTACAAACCTCGAATTAAATTCGCAAAATTTATGAAAAAAATTGAAATGATTCAGCAAAGGTTCAGGAAGTATCTTGGAGTTAAAACTGAAAGGATTAGAAAAATGATTATCTTCTGGGATGAATGCAGAACTTTTCAAAATCGCAGATCGATTAAGAAAAAAATAATGATTCATGATCTGAATATATCTATTTATCAACGCACTGTTGTTTTGAACAATTATTATAATGATTGTATTAGGAATTTTTATATTGCACTTAGAGACCCTGGAATATTTATTTCTCAACCAAGTGATCGGAAAGTTATTAGAAGATTGAAAGTCGCATTTCATTATATGCCCAGCTTGCAAAAGATGAAACAAATGATAGAAATCGCAGCAAGCATTCCAGACCGAGTGGTAGTAGAAGACTCGCCTCTCCCTCCAGGCATAATTTAATATAAATGGCTAAGAAGTCCTGGTTATCAGTAGTAGCAGCTGAGGCAATAACCCGAAGTTTACCAGACTCCGGTCATATGACAGATCTAAGCACATCTCTCGACCTCCTCGAGTTGCACTATCAAGGAATCCACGACCATCTTCCCCCAAGCGAGTTAGAAATCGTAATAATCATTCAGAAATTGATTCATTTCGAATCATGCAAAAGATTCGTCTTGTCTCAAATCGAGAAATATTTAGACGACAGCGAAAGTGACCAGGCAGTAATTTAAACAAAGGACGTTGAAAACTCAGTGAATCGCTATGCGAACATCATTAAAGAAACTTACACTTGGAGTGCAAAAACGAAGAAACTGAATCGACACGTGAAAGAAATGGCAAGTGGGAACCATAAACACTTTCATGAAAAAGATACTCTTGCTTATCAGATTGATAACTTGAGTGAACTCGCTCTTAATCTTTTGTGCACTCCTGATAGAAACTACTTGGTTTATGGAATCGACCCTTTTGAGTTTTTAAAAGCAAAACCACAGGTTTTTTATGTTGAAAGGTCTTTGGCTGATGGAATTGTTGACTTGATTGTTGAAGAACTTGCTGGAGGATTTTATTTGGAAGCGGCTCAAGAGGGGGGTGAAAAGGAAATTGTGGAACAGGTTATTGTTGAAGAAGTTCCTAAGGAAAAGAAGAAGACTATTAGGGCTGATAATGTCTCGTTTTTAGATGGACTTTGTGCGAAATCTTGTTTGATTCTTTAAGGTTTTGTTGAAGGCTTAGGTTAAGCAGATGATATTTTAAGGAGTTTAGGATTTTTTGTGAGGGGATTTTATGTGTTGGTTAAGGTTATTGTTTATCTGGAATGATTGATATTTAAATTATTTGATAGCATAAACTCAATAATGACTTATAAATGACTACAGAAAATGCTAAAATTCCTGAAGTACCTCTTGGAATGTCTAATCAATTCAATGAAAACATGAACCCAAGAATGACTCATCTAGACCTGAACCGAGAATCAAATCAACTGCTATCAAAATATCATTCTGCAATAGGTCTCAACTGCCCTTCATCTCTTTTACATTTAAGTGAAGAAAGCTGGAATATTGACAAAGTAATTGAGTTTCTATCAAGTAGCCCTTCAGAATTATTCCAATGCGACGATAAAACATTTTGTTCTGATAAAAGTCTTTCAGAATCCATTCATCTAAACTGTGGCCACTTCATTTGTAAGACATGTCTCATGAACTACTTAAGCGCTTCTTTGGTAACTATTGAAACATTCTTGAATTTAAAGTGTAAAATCTGCGAACATCCCATAAATAAAAGACTTTTTTTTTGCAGCTTTCCGAAGACAGAGTTCGTTTTAAGTTATCATCAGCTTTTAATAGTGACTTCATCTCTTCCTACAAAAATCGTTTTTTTTACAATGAAAGGCCCTGATGGTTTAAAGTGTTTTAAATGTGGTTTCCCTGCGCACCCTGAATCAACTTGTAAAGAGCAAGAAAGATTAAACCAACTCACAGCACAACAGGAATTAAAATGTGATTTTCACAGTAATTCTCAAGCGATTCGTTTTAATTTAAACGAAAAATTGTTACTTTGTGAACAGTGCAGAGGACAGTCTGGCGATTTTTATCTTTCCTTGTCAACCAGCAACTTTTCGAAGGTTTTAAAAGCGAAAATTCTTTGCAGTTTTTTTGTTAGTCAAAGACCTGAACGGCAGAGTTATTTGGATATTGGTGACTTATCTCTAGAAAATTTAATTCAATTCTATAAAAATACTAGCAGGGATTTTATCAACTCGCCTATCTATATGAGTAGTTCAAGGTGTGAAAAATGCAGGGTGCCTTTTGAAATTTCGAATCCGCCTTATTTTTTTTCATCGGCTCTTGTTTGTGAATCTTGCAGATTGCTTTGTGTTGGACCGAAGATTATACTGGATGATTCAACCATTATCTCAAATCCAAATCAAGTGCCATTCATATCACCTATTAACCTAATCCCTAGCTGCCCATCATGCAAGCAGCAATTCAACCTAAAAGACCATTTTCCACGTGAATTTTCCTGCGGCCACGTGATATGCCAGTCCTGCCTAAACCGAGCCAATCCCCATCCCCACTTCCAGCCCATTTGCCCAAACAGCGAATGCGCCGATTCAATCTCAAGCCTAGGTTCAAGTACTTTCCTAATCCAAGCAATCCGAAGAACCCAAATAATGTGCACTCGTCACAAAGGCCAGTCAGCGACTCACCTTGAAGAAGTGAGTTTGAAGTCATTTTGTTCGAAATGCCTGATGTTTTCCCAAGGCAACAAACTCGAACTTTCCCAACCTTCTCTGCGACTTTTTCATTTCCTGACTGAAACTATTGTGAGTCGAGGCATTGGAAAGGGGATGTCAAGAGAGGCTTTTGAAGAGCTTTCATTTCAAGAGATGCTTGACGAGATCAGGTCTTTGAAAGACCCTGACAACAGAGACAGCTTGAACAGTTTTATTCCGAAAGGAAGGACTTTAGATGATAGGGTCGGAAAGGACTGCAGTTTGATCAGGTTTTTCACTGTCATGCCTTCAGCTGAAAGAAACCCGAACTACGCCCTGGTGACTAAGGCCTGGGTGGTCTCTGCAGGGCAGGTCGAAGCAGTTTCTTTTTGGGTTGATCGGCAGGTCGTTTTGACTGGAATGGTCTTTGGCGAGAAGCAGAGCATTGGAAGAGCTTATGTTGAAAAAGTGAAGATTTTGAAAGGAAACTTTCTGAATGTTGATGGAGATGATTTGCTTGATTTGAAAAAGGAACTTCTGGGAAATGGACTTGCCCAGATAGTCTTATTTCGTCCTGTTCCTTTAATTGCGGGTGAAATTTACTCTTTGGTTGTTTCTGTGATTGGCGATGATGTCACTCTTGTGAGAGGCAATCCACTGGACTTGAAAGAAGATCTCATTGGAACTGATGGGACGAGGTTTTTCTTCAGTGAACCGGTGGACCCAGGGGAGTATAAAATAAACGGGCAACATGATATCTCTGGACCTATTCTTGGACTTATCTACAGGAAACTCTTATAATTATGATAGGAAATTATATGGAATGCTTTGTTTGCTTCGAGACTTTTAACTCAAAAAATCTGAAACCTTTGTTATTACCTTGTGGACATACCACTTGTACTCAATGTCTGCAGAGAATAATCAACTCGACACGTAGGTGTCCCAATGGATGTGAAAAAAGTGAAAATTTGAATGAGGATATTACAAGTTTTACTGTCAACTTCGCTTTACTTCAAATGACTGAGGATATTGAATTGCATTGTTCGTATCATACTGAAAAACTAGCAATATTCATTAATTTAAGTATTGCTGAAGCTTATTGTGAAGTTTGCTGTATAGAAAAAAATAATGGCCTTTTGGTAAGTATTGAAAATTTTTCTAAGTCTTTGGATAAAACTTTGAATGGATTGATTGGT
Source organism: Stentor roeselii (assembly GCA_006503475.1). Lineage (NCBI taxonomy): Eukaryota > Ciliophora > Heterotrichea > Heterotrichida > Stentoridae > Stentor > Stentor roeselii. Next base: position 21,089 of record RSEH01000037.1, read on the forward strand.
GAACCTGGTTTAGATGAAAATATGAAAAATAGAATTAAAAATTGTAAAAGGTTGACTAATAAGCAGAAATTTTGTCTGTTGAAAGAAATTAAAATTAGAGTGGATCGGCTTGTATGTAAAAATCATTATGATGTTGATGCTATTGCCTTTGACTTTAAGAATCATTTACTTTTGTGCTCGGATTGTATTGGTCAGAAAGAATTTTTTATCAAGATGCTTGATACTGAAGACTTTCAAAAGGAAATTATTTCGAGGATCATTTGGGATCAAAGATCGAGCAATTTAAACTCAATCGCTCACACAATTTCCAAATTAAAAGGCATGTCCCTTAAAGACTTGATTATTTCTTTAAAGTTCAAATCAACCGAGCCAAAGCCCGTATTTAACAGCAAATCGTGCAGCAGATGCCAATCATCCTACGATTTATCAAATCCTCCATACGTGTTCCCCTGTCCCGGTCCTCATATGATCTGTTCCAAATGCGCAAACAACGAAAAAGTAGACTGTCCCTTCAACCACGGTAGTTCATTCTCCAAAAGCGACTTAGAGCCTTTTTTCAGCGACACAAACCGAATCGCCTGTTGCGAGCTCTGCAAAAATCCATTCAACCTAATCGAAAAAATGCCTAAAGTCCTTCCCTGCAGTCACATTTTATGTCTTTCCTGCTTGAACTCTCTTCCCCTCTCCCAGAAAAAGTGTCCAAAATGTTCAAATCCTTTCGCCGAGCAATACCGCAGCTTGCCTTCCAGTCAATTTCTGATTCAAAAACATCAAAAAAACACGATTTTCTGCAGTCGACATAAAAACCTCTTCGCTCAAAACTTAGACCTGGTCTCTCTAAGAGCTTTCTGCAAAAAATGTGAAAATCACGAGAATATCAAATTAATTCCTCTTGAAAACTCGAATTCTTCAATTTTTTCTGTGGCCCGAGGACTTATAAACAGTTTAAATTTGGATTTTGAGTCTTTTGAAAGTCTTCAGGGCCTTTTTGATGATTTGGTCAGTTTGCAAAGTCCTTCGACGAAAGGTTCTTTGAGGTCAAACCTGCCGAAAGGGAAGGTTATAGAGGACAGGCCTCATCCGAACTGGCACTCGAGTCATTCTTTTGCTTTTAGGTTCTTTTCTGTGATGCCTACGAAGGAGGTGGTTACAGGCTACGAGTTCATCACGAGTCCTTGGGTCGTTGACGCCTTGCAAGGGCAGGTTGAAGCGATTTCTTTCAAGGTGGACTCTGAAGTCACTTTGATTGGAGTCCTTCTTGGACAAGTCGTCAACGAAGCTCAGGCTCGCACTGATTTGATTAAAATCGTTGAAGGCAGAGGGTTGAATGGAAAAGAAATTTATCTCAATGATAATAATTTTCCATTTACTAGAGAACCTGGATTTGAATATCAAAATATCATCTTCAGTAAAAATGTGAAAATTTTACCTAATTTTTTTTACTCGATTCTTGTTAGGATTCGAGGAGAAGGAGTTTTAGTCAATCGAGGAAATCCTTTTGATTTGAAAGAAAATGTTTTAGGATCTGATGGCGTCAGGTTTGAATTTGAAGAAGTTGAGAATATTGGAGATTTTTACTTGAATGGGCAGCATCATATCACTGGGCCGATACTTGGAATGATTTATCAGTAATTTTCTAGGATTTTTTATTAATTCTTCATTTCGAAAGGTTAGTTATAATGAAAATTCAATTTTTTTATGGTAAACATTCACTGACTCTTTACTACGACGAAATGACTTCTAAGGAAAATTTTCTTCGACAACTGGAATCTCTGAAAACACGTTTTTTACTTTATTTTCAAGGAACTTCAATTTTATTCCTGGTAATAAAAACAAAGGATTCATTTGAAATTCCACTTAGTCTTGAAAACATTGCATTGAACCAAGTGAGTCCAGTATTCGTGAAAGTTCCAGACAGCACCCAAAATATTTCCCAAGAAATTCCAGTTCTACCTAAATAGTTCTCATTTTCTGAATCTTCACTAAAATCTTCTCGTTTTTTTTCTGTTTCCTCTTCAGGAAGCCTAGTGGAAGTTGTTGAAGACTTTTCAGAAGACGCTCCTGAGTTAATCTCTGTTGAATCTGCAGTGGTTTCAAGACCTTCTCGGTTTTTAACACGCGCAGAGGTCTCTAAGCATAACAAGAAGAAAGACTGTTGGATTGTTATTGAAGGAAAGGTTTATGATATCACAAATTATGTTGAAAGACACCCTGGAGGCGATATTATTTTGAAGTCTGCTGGAAATGATGGAACAGCCTTTCATCGATATTATCACCCGTGGGTCAATATTCATCTGATACTTCAAAAGTCACTTGTTGGGATTCTTCGGTAATTATAAATGGATTTCTCGAGACTGCTTCAAGGAATGAGACAAGGCGGCGGAACTGGAGACGTGAACCTAGTAGACACAAGTGAGCAGATCTACATCTCATCTCTGGCCCTTCTAAAGATGTTAAAGCACGGAAGAGCAGGAGTGCCACTAGAAGTAATGGGTCTCTTACTAGGAGAGTTAGTAGACGACTACACAATAAAAGTAGTAGACGTGTTCGCAATGCCTCAATCAGGAACAGGAGTCTCAGTAGAGTCAATAGACGAGGCCTTCCAAATCAACATGACAGAAATGCTGAAATTGACAGGTCGCGGGGAAATGGTCGTAGGTTGGTACCATTCACACCCTGGCTTCGGGTGCTGGCTTTCAGGCGTCGATATGAACACTCAACAAAGCTTCGAACAGCAACTCGCCAGAGCCGTCGCCGTCGTCATCGACCCAATCCAGTCAGTCCGAGGCAAAGTCGTCATCGACGCCTTCCGCCTTATCAACCCTCAGCTGCTGATGAGAAATATGGAACCTCGACAGACTACTTCAAACATCGGACACTTGAATAAACCTTCAATCACTGCTGTTTTACATGGACTCAATCGACATTATTACTCACTCGCGATTAATTATAGAAAAAATGAACTTGAACAAAGCATGCTTCTTAACTTGCAGAAAAAAAAATGGGTGCAGGGACTTAAAGTTGATGACTTTCAGAAGAGGGAAGAACAGAATTTGAAAGTTGTTGAAGAAATGCTTGGACTTGCGGAGACTTATAATAAGTGGATTCAGGAAGAAATGAAAAAGACTAAACAGGAAATGGTTGTTAGCACTGTTGGAAAACTTGATCCTAAGAAAAGATTGGAACAGGATGTGGAAACTATTATGACTCAAAATATTTTGCATTCTTTGAGCTCGATGATTGATACCGTCATCTTTTAGTAGATAAAATATTTTTTATGGAAAAGTTTATCAGACGGGAAAAAGGAAAGGAAGACAACTATAGCCTAGAAGAATTAAAATTCTCGGTAATAGCATTAATATTAGCATTATTTCTCTTCGCGACATCCTTTCTATCTGAAAAGTCAGGAAAAGAAGGATTTTTCCCAGTTTTCTTCACAATACTCGGAACTTTTTACATGACCTGTGGAATACTTTCAATAGTTTACAAAAAATTCGGTAAACAAGAGCTTTTAAAAAAATTTCTTCTCTTTTTATTCATTGTAGGTCTTTTAAACATTTTATCAATCTTGACATCAGGGGTCATCTTTATCGACCTTTATCTAAACTACAAGTCCTGCGACATGATAATAGACGATTCTTGTTACTTAGAGCGAATATTTGTCTCAATCACCGAAGGTCTATGTGTGATTCTCCAAATCATCACCTGGAACTTCAACATTTTCCTCATAGTTAAAATAAAACAAGGGAGAAACTTATTAAAAAGTTTAAACTTCTCAAGATATGAGCATTTAGTTTAATTTTAATTATAATGGAAATAAATTCTTATGATCTTTCCCTGAACCCTCAACTAATCATCACAGAAAGTAAGAAAAAGATCAGAATAATTTCAATAATCCTGTTATTATCTGGAGTCCTCTGGCTTATCATCGGAATATCTGCTTTAAACTCAATCTTCCAGGCAATCTTCCTTCCACTTTCATCTCTTTACATAATAACAGGTCTAAGTGGCATCAAATTAGCAAAACATGAAAACCTGTTCCACGTAAACATCTTAAAAACCTGCTCAATTCTCATTCTTTTCTTGAATTCCACTCTTTTAAGCTACTCAGGGTACCTTCTTTGCTGGCACTTATCAAGTCTCACAAGTTGTGAAGTCAATTTTTGCATATCAAAGCGAGTAAATGATTTCATCTTCGCATTTTTTTCTTTAATCATGATCACAAGTTTTTCAGTCATGATCTTCTTGACACTCTGTCTTTTGAAGCATCTTAAGACTTACTCTCGAAGTTTTGAAACAGTCGATTTCGTGAGTTTCGGTAGGATTTAATAATAAATGCATAATGAAGAGATAAGGCTGAGGACTGTGATGGAGTCTTCGGATCTTCCAAAGCTCAGTCCGAATTTCGCAAATGGAATGAGTTTGACTTTAGTTGCTTGGAAGGTTTATCAGGAAAGAATGACTTGGATGATGCAGAAGTTTTCATTGAAAAAAGTTTTTAAACATTTTGATGTGGATAACCCTTTGGTTAGTATTTTCACTTGGACTGTGATGGTACCTGTTGGAGGAACGTTTTGTGGTAAAACTTAGGCAGTCTTTGGGTGGATTGTTTTAGCTGGGTTTTATAGAAAGAAAATTAAGATTAACCAGGTGAGTTATTTGATGAACCAACACCAGAAGAAAGCATTTTTAGAGAAGGTTTTTAAAAAGAATAAGACTTAGAAGGTTTTTTAGAGGTATACAAATTGTGATTTATTTTGGATTATGATATAAATATGGAAAGCTTGGGTGTTAATGATATCAATCAAATTGATATTATAAGGAAAAGTTTAATTTCAAGGTCGTTCTTTTTAGTGGTAGTTTCTTTGGTTATGCTTTTTATTGATTCAGAGGCTCTTTATGATTTTCTTGGGATTCCTTTTGTTTTGATGATTTTGATGTACACTAGTCTTGGAACTTCTGGAATGTTGGTTTATGAAAGACAGAGTACTAAACTTTTGTCAAGTATTCTTAGTGCAATCAAAATAATGGTTTTCATTCATGTAATTTTACTTGTTTACTTCATTTCATTAACTATTTTCTTTATGAACTCAGCTATAAATCGCTCTAGTCCTTACAGTCCTGACAAGGAAGGAAAAAATTGGCTTAGATCAGGGTGTTCCTTGATTTCTTTTATTGTTTTAGCTGGTTTTATCATCTTGCTTGAATATATGAAACATAAAACAGAATTGTTTATTATTGTGATTCGAGTTTCTTGGAATTCTTTTCCACTTATGAGACATTAGTGAGAATAGTTAGATTTTAAGCTTTGAGTGGAAAATTTAATTTATTTAGAGTTTTATCGGGATGAGTTTTTAATTCTGTTATCGGATTCTTAAGAGTTTTTATCTTTCACTATAGATTTTATTGAAGAAATTTAAACTCTGGATTGAATAAGTTTCAAAAACTGAAAAGATAGCAAATGAATATTTAGATAATTAATATTAACTAAGACTTTTTCTTTAGGTATATTGGGAATGGAAATATTTATTTATATAAAACTTTGAATGAAGAAGGCGATTTCATCAATTTGTTTCAATAATATTCATTGAGTTTAAGATAGATTAATTGAATATTGTCAAATGATAAACTGACTGGGATAAATTTTAGCTAAAGTGTCAATTGATTATATTTATAATTTCAATATTATCCTGCTTCAGAAAGCTTAACAACTCAACGAACCAAATAATTTCATCTAAAAATACATTCTCAGCATAAATCCCTTTATCCTAAAAAAAATTAAACATTTAAATCCTTCACCAATATGGATTTTTACCAGTTATCACTAAATCCCTACCACCCTGAAATCCAAAAAAAACCATTTAAACCCTACTCAAAACATTCCACAAAGCCCTTCTAACATCTCCAAAAAAATCCTTTAAAATCTCTTAACACCCAATTAAAAAAAAAAATTTTCCCCTTACATCATTCATTTTTCTCTAATCTAATCATTCAGTATAAACTTCTCGAATAATCCACATCTTTAGACTCCATACTTATTGACAATAGCTGTAGTCGTGCAAATGTGGATGGATAATATAAATGTCACTAACAGCTGGATTCGTATCGATTGTAAATCAAAACTTACAACATAATAAGACCTCTGAAACAAGCACTAAAATTCTCGAGACATTCAGTCTAGCGAAGGCCCTTCCAATGCGGGTCGAGTCTTATGTTGACCATTTCTTGTATCAGTTAGACTTAGAAGAAAAACTATTGTCTTCAACTTTTCTAATACTTGAACATTTTTTCGAGTATCTTTCCTCCAACAACCTGCATAAACTCGTCTTCACTGCTTTAGTCCTCTCATATAAGGCCTACACAGACAAACCTGCAAAAAACTCCACCCTTGAAAAAATCGGGGTCTTGAAAAACGGGGAACTTTTCGAGTTAGAAAAAAAAATGCTTGAGTTTATTGACTGGCGGTTTTCTTACTCTAGGACTGAAGAAGTCTGTGAAAAGTTAATTGAAGAGGGAAAAGTCGAGGAGATCACTGTGGAAGACTACAATAGTCTTGAAGACCATGAAACTGATTTCACGGAATGTGATGACAGTTTTTCTGAATTAAGTGTCTTTTTTTAGGCTGTAAATAATATCTATTGAGGTATATCTTTTGCCATTACACCTGTGGTCAAGGATTAATGACAAATATAAGAATAAGTCTTTAAGCGATTTTTACTTGAAAAATAACCCTTTAACCTCCTCTTTCAAGTAAAGATATTCAATCTAATTCTCAATATGCTGGAACAACTCTCAAAAAACCCTGAAATTCAATCATTTTTAGATGACTTCCCAAAACACCAGTGGCGAAAATGCATTGAAGGAGGTTTGCTTCTAGGAATCCGTAAGTTGCGTGAAAGACCTTCAAAAACCAACTACTCCGACATTCTGATTATTTTAGGAGAAACTCAAGAAGACTCCATCCGCATCGCTCTTCAGAACATGCGAAAAGAAATAGAAGAAATCTCAGGAAAGGTAGAAACAATGGAAAAACGTCCGAAAATCGACAGCAACTTAAAAATTCCAAGAATAAACACTTCTGAAAGCGAGATTATAAAACCTTCTAAAAGAGAAAGTCCCAGTCGAGGTTCTTTGAAGTCCAAACAACTGAACCTTCCACGTCAAAACTCTTATGGAAGCATAAGCAAGCCTCAAGAAAGGAAAATTCCGAAGTACCTGAAGAATGTAAAGAGCAAGATCAAAGGCGAGGTGATGAAAGATATTGAAGAGTTCGTTAAACATGAGTCAAGATCAGGAAGTGTCGCTGAGTTCGAGAGAAGCAATAGTGGAAGAGAACTTCGAGAGCCTAACGTGATGCCACTTGATAGGGTAAAGTCCTTGAAAAATGAAGAAAACGAAGTTTTTAAGATCGCTGATGATTTTTTGAGTAACCCTTTCACGTCGTATTTGTCTGGAGGGTATAAATATATTAACTCAGGACAGAACTAATCAAAAAGGGCTATTATTACACTATTCTTAACTTAACGTCTACACAAACGTCTGGTTTAACGAGTTCGAGCTCTTCACTGTTCCTATTGTGTGAGGGATCTCATATTGCCCTGGACCTGGAAACGCTTCACTCTTGCTCATATTTCTCTTCTGACGTGAAAAAGTAAACCGAGGACCTCTCATCTCTCTTTCTATTCCATAGTCCGCTGGACCTGGACCTGTCCTCGGACGATTCACGCTTTTTTTAGAAGTTCCAAAAACAGCACTCGGAGACTTCTTATGCGAAGCCACTTTAACAGTCTCGTATTGCCCAGGTCCAGGAATCGCTTCTGAATAGCTAAGGTCGTACTTCGAGGCTATTGTAAACTTCGGAGCTGCTGATTCTTTCAAAATTTCATAAGAACCAGGGCCTGGGTTATCTCTATTCGAGATCAGTTCACTTCTCTTAGCATTGCCGATTGAATAAGAAGGCATTTTTTGAGTCATTCGTGGACTGTAGTCAGCAGAGGATGGAAATCGTTCAGAGTTGCTTTGAACTCTTTTCGCTTTAGAGATAGTCCATTTGGGGACTGAAAAAGGGTCAACGTCTGTGTTGTAACTTCCTGGACCTGGAGTTTTTTCATTTTTAGCTGAAAAGGGCCTTCGAGGAGTTATCACTGCTGGCTTCCCTGGATTCGTTGATAGGCTTATGTTGTATGCACCGGGACCTGGAATTCTTTCTGTCGCCAATTCACTTCGGGGAGTCACTGGAAATGAAAACTTTGGAACTGCAGGCTTCACTGATTTTGGGTCGTATGAACCTGGACCTGGAGTTATTTCATTTGATTCTGTTAATCTTGATGCTTTACCGATTGTTGCTCGTGGAGAGTTCTTTGATAATTTCATGTTTTCGTAGGCTCCTGGACCTGGAATGCTTGAGATTATTTTTGAGTTGGATCTGGTTGCGATTGAATATTGGATTTTATGGGAATTGTCTCGAGGGGTATAGTCCGCAGGCCCTGGAAAACTAGTCTCAGATTTTTCCTGTTTTCGAGAAATCAAAATCGCATGAGGTGCTTTGCCCATATCAGATGAAAGAGTGTAACAGCCTGGGCCAGGTACATCAGATTTGGAATGCTGATGCTTTCTCGCTCTGTTAAAACTCACAGATCTAGGGATAGGGTCTCTCGCAATATGGTAATCGCTTGGTCCTGGTACATTTTTTTCTGATGAGTTATCTCTTCGCGAAGAAGGAATTGAATAAGCTGGAGGATTCGGTCCAAACATTTTTATTGAATTTTGAAATATTGAAAGAATGTTGTTAAATCTGGATGGATTTAGACTAAAAAAGAGAATGTTTTGTTATCATTAGAAGCTTAATTTAATATGGATCATTTTTTTATGGATTATTGGTCTGAGCAAGGTTTTTTATTTAAAATTTGGGAATTTTTCAAGATTCTCTTCGAAAAGATTTCTAAATTGCTGGTGAATAATTGATTTCAGTTTTAAACTTGATAATTTTTTACTCCTTATAAAAAATTTCATCTTATTGAATTTTAAAAAATTAGGAGTTTATAATTTTCTATTTATAGCTAGTTTTAAAGTTTAACCTACTTCCCCATATCTAAATCTAAAAAATAAAAAAATCCTCTACTCCTATTCAATGCTCATATTATTAAATTTCGATACCTGCTCCTTTCTCCTCAAATACAACTCCTGTAAAGTATCAGCCTTTTCCCTAGTAATTTTTTTTAATTTGATCTGATCCCTTTTTCTCGATTCCTCCAATTTTTCAAGTTCTTCCCTAAACTTAATCTTCTTCAATCTTTCCATTTCAGTAATTCTCAGAAGTCGATTCTGTGCAATTTTAATTTCTTTATCCTGAGTCATTTTTTCTTTACTAACATTTCTCATATTGATTAACTTCTGAGAAAACTGTTGTGAATTCTTAACTTTCATTCTCATTTTCAGCTCTTTCTGAAAGTCCAGGTTACTTTTAGCGTTTTTTAGCTGAGATCTAGTTTGAATGACTGGTGAGAGTGAGTATCCAACATTAAAAGACCTTTCAACACTGGGTAGAACTTTTATCTCAGAGTCAGATTCTTGATTTTCAGCTTTTACTGAATTTTCAGTCAGTTTTAAGTTGGACGTTGTTGAATTTGGAGAGTCTTTGAAAGGGTCTCCTGAACCTTGAACGATTCCTAAATTTTGAAGCTCGAGTCTTAGGATTTTATTCTCGAATCGCAACTTTTCGACTTCGTCAACTGTTAGAAGAGTTGCACGTCTTTTGAGGACTTTGTTTTCTTGAGTTAGGTTTTCGATTTTTTTTTGAAGTTCTTCGATCCCGCCTTTGTTTCTTAGACCCAGTAGAGATTTTAAGTGGGAGATTTCTTTTTGAAGTTTTGTTACTATTTCGCTGCTTAGGGCGGAGACCTCGTTTTTTTTGGATCTGATCATTACTTGCTTGGCCCTGTCAGCAAATTTCAAAGTATTAATAGTTTCCTCACAGAACTCCGAAGACGGAGAAACCGTTGCAATCAAAACAGTTTTCGCAGTTTTTCCAAGAGACTCCTGCAACAACCTAGTTAATTTCGAGTCTCGATAAGGTACATGTGCACTTTGTTTTTTTCCAAGTTCCTGAATAACTTTTCCTAAAGTTGACAAACTTTTATTAATCTGCGTCATTTCCTTTAAATGCGCTCCAGTCATGAGGCCTTCTTTGTCGAATTTTTCAGAGCCTGCCAAGTCACAAAGATTTAATTTGCTGTTCTTTAAATTTCCTTTTTTATTCGCGATGTTTGACTCAAGTTGCAACTGAAAAATTGTATGAGACCTGGAACTTTGTTGGTTTAGTCTTGTTTGACGACTTGCCTTTGAAAGGTTTCCTTTACTGAGAAGTGTAAAACAATCGTCTTTGCTTTGGACTACGAATTCTGCAAGTCCTTCAACGAAGATACCGTAAAGCTTGCTTTCGCGGATTTGAAGAGGTTTCGAGTTGTTTGGGTTTAGGAGGTCGTAGATCTTTTCGTTGTAGATCTCTAGAAAGGAGGTGTATACTGTGTAGTTGTTTAGGTTACGACTTTCGAAGATTTGATCTATTGTTCTTGGAACTATACCTGAGTCTTCGGTTAGTGATAGGGATATGTGGGCTGGGCTCTCTAAACCAAACATTGTGTGAGTCTTGCCTGAACCAGTCTGGCCGTAGGCAAAGATGGTGCAATGAAAGCCTTTCAAGAACTCTTGAATTGATGGTGATATAAATGAAAACACGCTTTCTTGCCTTTCAAGATCGTTAAAAACTCGATCATATTTGCTTTGAATTAGATGAGTGTCATGTTGGAGTTGAATTGATTTGGCCTAGGTAGCAGTTACTTCTGAAATAAAGAGATATTCTGTAGTTTTGGACTCGTTTGGCAGGAATGGACGAACTCGGACTCCAACTTTAATCGTTTCCATTTTAATTATTAGAATAGAGAGTGGAATTAAGGTGATTTCGATGCTATTGAGTAAATGATTATTACAACAACTAGTAATTTTTAATAAAATTTCAATACGATATTATTTTTACAAGAATATTTATAATCTGTAAAAATCAAAACACTAACTACTTCATAATTATTCTGGTTAAATCTCTTATAACAGCAATTTTAATTGCAAAAGAGTGATCTGCTTCGCTTCTATCAGAGCTCTCACGTCAAATAAGGCTTGATAATCCTGTTGCCGAAATTCATGAGGTTTGTAAACATTTAGTGCCTGCAAATTTTCTAGTTGTTTTTGAAGCTGTTTCAACTCAATTTCAAGTCGGCTGATTGCGGATCTTGAAGGCTTTTGCTTGTTTTTAGCAGTTGTGGTTTGAACTGTTGACATTATTTGTGGAAAAATAATCTATTGCTTCTAAGTTAATTTAATCGTGCATTAGTTCACTTTACTCTTTTAAAATATCTGCGATGATGAACACCCGGGATCTTTATCACTTGATTAACTTCCTCCAAGACCTTATTCGACTTTTTTCTTTCAAGTAGATTCCATTGAAAAATAACTTTTGGGCTAGACTCTGCAAATCCCGAAGTATTTAAAACTCGATCATGATTACCTTGTTTATCAAAAACATCACAAAAAATCTGATTTTCATATATTTTCGGAGCTTTGATCACTTCTTTTCCCTCTAATGTCACCAGGTGAGTGATATCAGAACCAGTCCTCAAATGTGCTTTTCGAAAGATATTATTACAAGACTTTCCCCGTCTATGCTTAAATCTAAACAAGTGACTCGGAAACATTTTTATAACCTTACAAGATGATTTCTTTCTTGATTATCTTTTAATTTGCTTGCCTCGAATCAACATAACAACTTTTTCTTGAATTTTCAATCCTTTCTTCAAATTTCGTCCTAGTTCTTCCAAATGAAAGGAAAACTGAGAGTCCTGCTGCCTGATCTGGTTCATAGTGAGTTTCGTGATTTTAGACTCAGGCCTCGAAATGATTTTTCGAATCCCTTCAACGACTTTATTCCTTTCCTTGACAAGTTCTCGAGTAGTGCAAAGTTCCCTCATCAGAAAGATTAAAAAAGCGAAGCCCGCATAACCTCCAAACAAGTAAATAAGTTGATACATTCCGACAGGTGCAACATGATGAAGCTGAGAGTTACAATTGTTTCCTTTGTAAAAATAAGCACTTTTCAAGGTTTCCATATCGAATTGTCTAACAAGTTGAGTGATTCCGAAGTCAATTGCAGTTTTCAGCTCGGGGTCGACGCCAGGCATAATCTCAACAGCGTAAAAAATAGAATTAAAAGGTTTTGAAGTCACGACATAGTCACAGTTTTCTCTTGCTATACTTGTGATGGTCTCATATTCCATCACTATGGCGTCTAAGTCTTGGTTGTCTAGTTTCGATAATTTGTGTTCAATGTTTGATGAGTCGATACCCACATCTACGAAAAAACCGCCGTATGTTGAGGTGTAGTCTAAGTAAGTCTTATATGTGGTGTATCTAGTGTTTTGAAGTTTCTCTGGAAAATCGATCAGTTTCACGTTTTCGAAGGTAAGGACCATACAACCTGCGAGGTATAGTAAGAAGATTAGAAGATTGAAAAAAAGGTACCCGATGACAATCAATCTAGAAGTCACTCTATAGTTATACTTCTGCTCTGCGAAGAAATTCGAAGAAAAAGTGACCCAAGTCACAATTCTCAGATTTTTAATCCATTCACGTAGATTAGAATTAGGATTCATTTCAAATACCAACAGGATCAAAGCGATTCCTAAAGAGTAACAAGGTATCATAAGCCACAGCTCTGGACTAAAAATATTGATAAACTTGGAAGTGCTCACATAAAGGTTGGAATAGGCCAAGATCCCCAGCTGAAGATTATAAGTTGGGTAAGAATAAGAATAGTCAATACTATAACTGTAGGCCGTCATCTGCACTCTTCCTATTTTCGCTGAAAAGTTAAGATTTTCTGAAAAACAAGCAAAAGTGTAGTCCTCATTGTACCGCCAGCCGTAAACCGACAACGCTGACTGGACAAGGTCTACTTCATACCCACTGAACGGAATAGAACACATTGAAAACGGAGGCTCTTCATTCACGGCAATGATATGAATCGCACAAGAAAACCTAAAAAACATAAAAATCAACATGCTTATAAAAAAAATAAAAAAACGACTAAATATTACCTAAAACTTTATTTTCTTGAAATTTTCCTAATTCAACTTAATTCTAAACAAGTAACTCTCAAAAATATGTAATTTATTATTTTCATGTCAGCATCATCAGTTTTAAAAAAAGTGCAAGTTCCTCCTCTACTCAACTTGAATCCTCATCTAAAAGACGATCCTTTCGAAGTCCTGGCAACTCCTCAGTCCGTTCTTTTAAACTACTCTCTCTGGAAGAACCCTTTCTTATTTCGAGCAACAGTCCAAGTCGTTGACGACGGGTTCTTCTCTCTTAAATGGTCCTCAGCGATTCAGACTTCACGAGACCAGCTAGACTTGCTTCACATAACTCATGAAAAGGTCCTAACAGGCCAAGACGCTTTTTTTTACGCTCAGAACAACTTGAAAAGTACCAAAGGAGTCGAAGAAAACAACACTTTTATCATCGGGACTACTGAAACCTTGATAATCGTCTTTTCCGATGAGAAAACGACTGAAAAATGGGCAAATTCTTTCATGCACTGCATTGTCCGACCTTCATACGATGAAGGCATCTCTGATGGAAAAAGCTTTGAATTCGGGCAACCTTCGCTGAGGATTGAAAACTTCGGAGCTATTTATGACATTGAAGAAACTGGAAATACTAACGACTTATGGAAAGAGATAAAATTGACTTTTATCAAAGAAGACTCTTCTCACTTTGAATACCTTAATTATGATAAAAGTCAGAAGAACTTGGCAGAGTCTTCAAGAGAAGTCATTGAAAGTGTTGAGGACTCAATTGACCAGGTTAATAAAAAAATCCTTCAGTCTTATTTGAAGACTGTTGAATTGCAGGAAAATATTAAAAGAGTTGAAGATATTGAAGGGTTTCAAGTGATTAAGACTCATCAGCCGGAATCTCTTGATTTCTCTAGAAAGACTAATTCTGTTATCAGGGAATCTTATGGTGCACTTGATGGAAATGAGATTATTAGTGAGTTACTTGCAATGTTGAAGATTTATAAGGGAAATAAAGGATATTGCAGTCTTAGTGACTCTTTTCAGTTGTTGTATATGCAGAAACTCGCGCTTTCTGCTGAAATGCATCAACTTGCTTGTGAGTATCAGATTAACTCTTTGAAGAAAAAACTCAATCTTGATGAAAATGATAAAGTTAATAAGGTCACTGAAGGCAATGATACACCTTCTAAGATTAGAGAAGAGGAAGAAGCGAAAAAACATGCGATGAAAGTTGAGAAGTCTTGCTTGAGAGGAGCTTGTGAATGTATTGTGTCTTAGATTTTTATAGAGATAGTAATAAGATAATGTCAAGCAAGAAACCGAAAGATACTGCTTTTCGTCAACAGAGACTCAAAGCTTTTATACCTGTTCATACTGCTAAATCTTCTGCTGTTATTTTCTTCCTTGGGTCAATGATTTTCTTTGTGTTTGGAATTATGCTATATGTGGAAAACAACAACCAAACAGAAGTCTGGTTCCGATACGACGACAAATGCGACATCTACAAAGAACTAAACATAGAATGCAAAATAACCTTTCAAGTCCAAGAAGACCTAAAAAAGCCAGTTTTCATCTACTACGAGCTTCTGAACTTTTACCAAAACCACCGTCTTTACGTGAAATCCAAAAGTTACAAACAACTCCGAGGCGACTCTCCCTCTTCCTCCGACCTCGAAAACTGCGAGCCAGCTCGTTACAACAAAGACTTCAAAGGTTACTACTCCGGAAAAACCTTAGAACCTGATGACACGGCTCGACCTTGTGGACTCATCGCGCGAAGCGTCTTCAATGATTCAATTCGCATTGAAAACTACGAAATCGACTCCTCAGATATCGCTTCAGACACTGAAAAAAAAATGTACAAGTCAAAAGATCCTTCGAAAGAATGGACTGACATGGATCAACATTTCGCAAATTGGATGAAAATCGCGACTTTACCTAATTTTAGAAAATTTTATGGAAAAATTGATGAAGATGTGAATAAAGGAGAAAAAACTTTTTATGTCTGGGATCGGTTTAATGTTGAAAAGTGGGATGGGGAAAAAAGGATAGTTTTAAGCACTGCTGGAAGATTTGGAGGGAAAAATACTGTACTTGGAACGGTTTTGATTGTAGCGGGTGTTTTTTGTTTTTTGTGTAGTTTGGTTTTTACTGCAGCTGCTTTGTTTGTGAAGCAGAAATGGATGAATCAGGATCCTAGGTCCTGGAGATTTAAATAATTTGATTAGGTTTAGAGGGAATAGTGGGTAAAATGAAATCAGTAGAAGTTAGAGTGTTGAAGGATGGAGATTTAAATAATCTGATTAGGTTTAGAGGTAATAGTTATTAAAAAGAAAATAAGGAGATTTTAGATTTGAAGGAGGGAGATTTAAAGGGTTTGGTTAGAATGATTAACTAAGAAAATCAGTAGATATCTGAGTTTTTAAGATGGAGATTTAAATAATTTGATTATGTTTATAGGGTTTGAGAAGGTTGGATTATTAAGTAAGATAATTAGCAGATGTTAGATTGTTGAAGGATTGAGAGAAAATAATTTGATTAGGTTTATAGGTAACAGTGATAACTAAGAAAACCATCAGATGTTAGAGTTTTAAACAATAGAGATTCAAATAATTTGATAAGGTTTATGGGGTTTGAGGAAAGATGAATGATTAAATGAGAAAATCAGTAAATGCTAGAGTGTTGAAGGATGGGGATTTAAATAATTTGATTAGGTTTATAGGGTCACAGTGATAAACCAAAAAAATCATCAGATGTTAGAGTTTTAAAATGGAGATTTAAATAATTTGATTGGGTTGAGAAGGTTACATAATTAACTAATAAAATCATCAGGTGTCAAAGTTTTGAATGATTTTTGTGAGGTCAGAAAGTAAACCAACAGCAACACCCAGACAGTCGCATACATCCACGGAAAACTCACAGATTTTGAATACCTCATCAACGCCCTACTCGGTACTTTTCCTTTAATATGATTCTCCATAATTCTAAGTCTATAATTCTCATCATCCGATAAAAAGCTCCGAATCATTTCCTTATTGCTAATCTTAAAAAGGCTCAACATATTAAAACTCATGATCATCGTATGAGCTCTTCTCTTTTCAGCAACAGAAATTTCATTAACAGTAAGCAGGTCCATACACTTCTGTGAAAAATTCACTAACCTCGTTTCAAGTTCCTTATCAACCTGCACTTTCCTATCCTGAAACTCAACAACAGGTGCCTGAAACAAAGAACTATTAAAAACTTCAGCATCTCCTATTTCTGATATATTAATCACATATGAAGGATGATTCACTCTTTCAATATAAGTCGGAGACATGCGAAAAAGGCATTTTCCGAAAACAACTGACTCTTTTTCCTTATCAACTAATCTGATTAATTTGCACATTAAAAAAATCCTCAATTTTGATAAATCAGAAGAAATCACGAATTCATTCTTTTCTTCGTTAAGGGTTCTTAAGAAAATTCTGTATTTCTCTGGAACGATCACTACACAAAAGCGCTCTTCGGGAAGACAGATGAAGTCGAATAGAAAAATCACGGGGATTTTATTTTGGACTTTCTTTTGAGTCGACTTTTGGACTTCTTCGGCTTCTCGAGATTTTATTAGGTCTGGGTAGGTCTTTTTGATTAGATTGTTTAGGATGTAGGATGGGGATAAGGCTAAGGGACCTGGAAATGATTTACGGCATACTGGACAGCATGAGGTGGATTCGAAGGATTTTTCGATGCATGGCTTGCAGAATGAATGACCACATTGAAGGGCTGATGCATTGTAAAGCAGTCTAAAGCAAATCGGACAGGAAAGATCTTCTTCCATTTACATTCGAAAGATCCACTCAAAAATTCAATCTTCAATCAAAACGTCTACAAATCAAAAAATAATCCAAACATCCCACCCAAAACCCTTAAAAAAAATTATCCTAAATTATCCTGACTTAAACAGCAAAATCGCTACTTGTCCCAAATAAAAGTAAATAAAATGTCTAGTTTCATGAGTAACATAAGACCCAAAGTTCCTTCCAACAATACAATGCCATGTAGGGTTATACTTCTTATCAAATTCTTTTTTGATATAAGCTGCAATATCTTTTTCAATATTAAACCTTTCCATAGCCTGATTAGCACAATCAACAGCATCCTGTTGCATTTCTTCAGACATGTCGGCATTCTTGATAACTGCTTTACGTTCGGCCATATTTATATCTATTTGAATTACTATCTAAGAATACTTCAAGTCATGCAAAGAGTCTAGTTTAAAAGCGATTTCCTTATAAAGAGCGTAACCAGTCTCATAGTCTCTTTGATTCTTAGCAAATTTACCCAGTCTTTCCAAGACAGGCTGGGAAATAAACATTTCTGACTGTGCAGTGGCTTCATTCGCAAGGTAGTACTTTTGGATCTCTTCTCCTGATGCTAAAATTCCTTCTTTACTTGTAAAGTCAGGAACTGATGAGAATAAGCGTTTGAAGGCCAAAAGGTTGTTTGCCATTATTTATCTCTTCCAAAAAATGACTGACTGGGTACCTGTTAAGGACCGTGAAGAGTTTAAAGATTTGATGCCTTTGCCTGAGTATTCTGATGATACACTTGTTGGAAGGATTTCGTATTCGGCTATGTGTGAGATTTAATTAGTTGAAAGCGTTTTTGAATGCTTTAGAAGGATTTTAGAGAGTAATGAAGAAAGTCATAGAGCTTTTCTTTTAACTACTGAAGCTATTCAAGCTTGTCCTGGGTTTTACTCTGCTTGGAGACTTAGAAGGGAACTCCTGGTGAGTCTTGAGGTTGACTTGGATGTGGAGATTGAGTTTTTAAACCAGGTGTCGATTAGCACTCCTAAGAATTATCAGATTTGGAGCTATCGAAGGGAAATTGTTAGTTTAAGGAAGAGGTGTGAAGGGGAAATGGAGTTTTTGAGGAAGATTTTTGATATTGATAAGAAAAATATTCATGCGTGGGGGTATCGACAGTGGCTTGTTAAGAAATTTGAGCTTTGGGGTGAAGATAAAGAATATGCTTTAGAACTTATTAAAAGTGATGCTTATAACAACTCAGCCTGGAACCAGTTAATATTTATTTCAAAACATGATGGAACTGTAGACTCTCTAGAACGAAAAATAGAAGAAACCAAGTTCGTTTTAGAATTTTGTCTGGAAAAAGAAAATGAATGTCCTTTCAACTATCTTCGAGGACTCTACTCCAAAGAAACTCAAGAGTTAATCAAGCAATATTTCCTCGAAATAATCAAAGTGCAAGGAATTTCAAAAAATCTCTTAAAAACTCTCGCCTATTTTTCTTACATAGACAAAAACCGAGAAATTCAAGAAGTTTGTTATGAAAAATTGCAAGTTCTTGATATAGTAAGACAATTATTCTGGAAATGGAAAAGTGAAACCTGCGAAGGAGATTCTTCAAGTTCTGATCTCGATGAAGCAGTTCTAAAAATGTTAAAGTCTATTTAGTTAAATCCTTCCCAATCAAAAAATACCTTCATGATAATAATTTCCTAAATTCCTTAATAATTTATAATTACTTCGATTCCTTCTCTGAAATAAATCTCTTAAAAAAATCCAAACCTCAAAAAAAATCTCGAAATATCTCCATCAACTCGAAAATAAATAAAAAGTTCCACAAAAGACCGATCAATCCCCTCTCCATAAAAAAATCTCTAAAATCCATCACAATCCATCCCAATCCCTTCTTAACCCTTTTTAACTACCTAAAAATCTAACTCAGTTTGTTTCACTTCTCCACTCGAATTGGCAAAGTACATATTGCAGTCAAAAACTTCTTCATCAGCTGTTGCAAGTGGTTTAGCCTCTCCTCTCAGGACTTTTTCTACAATATAATCATGTCGGGCTTGCACAATTTCATAACTTTCGGGAACATCAGGTATCCAAGACTGAAGTTGGCTTCGAAAGATCAACAAAATTATCACTACTATCGCGAAAACTATGTAAGCGTTGTCTTTCATACCCTCGATTCTCTCAAATGTTCTTGATGTGAAGCAGAAAAGAGCTGTGTTGGAAAAGATAGCGAATACACAAATCACTGAAAAAATATTGAACCATGTGCCGATGTCTCTTGATGATAAAGGAATTGGACGGCGGATTAGGTGAAGGACTTTTAACTTGTCGGTGTGCATCTCGAACCAAAGACCGATGAAGGCTAAACTTGTGGATAATGGAAATGCCAAGGCGAAGAGGGTTAGGTAACCGAATTGAATTGCTAGTTCCATGTAATCGTCTATTGTACCGTCGCGGTCTGTTGTTACGTAGTATTCCAGATAGAGTTGAGCTTCTACTTTGTCACGAACATCTTTATTAATAGTTGCTTTTCCTTGTTTATTTTTTAGTTTTTTTCTTTTTTTCATTTGAAACTTAATATAAGGCACTCCGATTTCAATCAAATTTTTAATATAACTAACAATAAAAATAGAAATCAATTGTGTATAAAGTTCATTCATACAATTAGTAGTTCTATAAATTTTTCCATCATCATCAGTTGCGATGCACTTTTCAGTATATCCTTTAATAAACGCGATATAACAAAGCGAGTTAAAAGCATTGACAAACTGAAAAGCAAAAACTTTCAAAATATAAGAATCTTGATACTGATTCTCTGTTTTGTGATTTTCCATATTCGTCATTATTTTTGCAAGTTTTCCATAAAGAACGTTAAATACGATAATCTGAACAGCATTTATTATTGAAACAACAGGACCTGCAAAGTTAATTCCACTGACGACAAGAGAATCAGTTATTTCTGACTTCAAAATAATAAGACCTGCTACTATTCCTAGAACGAGACTCAGGATTAAAAGACTTACTGAAGCTGAGGCTATGAAAATCCAGACTCGCTTTGAGGTTGGGTAATAAATTTCTTCCATTTCGTCAGTGATTGGTGATCTTCTTGTAACACCTTTGTATTGTGGCCTGGGAACCTCCACTCTTTCGAATTTTGTGGTTCCCCAAAGAATAGAAAGACTTGATTCTTTACGTCTCCAGCCTTCCAAGAAAACAGTAGCCCAAATCGTCATAAATACCGAGTAAATCGCATTCAAAGCCAAAACAGGAGAGCTATCCTGATCATAAACCCTCTGAATAACAAAAACAATCAACCCAATCAATGCAGGAAAGAGTAGACTACACTGATAATACCTAAGAAACTCAAAATAAAGTGCGATTTTTTCCCCATAATAATTCCTAATCTTACTCAAAGGAATCCTCTGATTAATCAAAGCAGTTTTCCAGCTTTGCATTAAAGGTCCATCAACAGCATTCGATTTAAAGTCATACAAAATATTCCTCAACAACAGATCCTCCTGAGGAACATCATTAACAACTCCAGTATCCTTTCCCTTAAGTTGCCAAATATTATGTAAAGGAAAATGAGCTACAATAATTCCATGTTCCTGCAAATAATTAATCCCAATTTCCGTTTCAATATAAGAAACAATAAGTCTCAATCTTTCCATACTTCTAAAAAGTGACCTTTTTCCAGACTCATCAATTTCATGTGACCTCCACAAGTTTCCAAACTCATCATCACCATTAGACCTTCTATATTCCGCATAAGGCGGAATAGGTTTCAAGATATTCATTTTTTCCCATAAGTTTTTTAAACGATCCTCAGGGCGAAAGCCGACATTTGCCTTTTCAATAGAATCCTTTACAAGTTTCTGAAATAAAAACATCTGTGCCTTGTGAGAAGAGACTGAAGATGTGATTTTTGAAATGCCTTCCTTGAGAAGTGTGAGATAAATCTTATAAGCATTCCACATGTTTTGAGTTACTCCGTCTGGGTCTTGTTTATAGTCGATTTTTTCAGTGTTTTTTTCAAGTCCGAAGGCTTTTGTGAGGAAAGGTTTGATGTCTTTAAACAACCTGCGGATTTCTTCGTCGTCGTTTTTTAAGATGTGAAGAGGACGCAAACTCGCATCACAGGGGATCAAAGACTGAATGTCAGTAAGAGCGATTTCTAGCTGCTTGTTAAATCTTGTTCTTTCTGCTTCAATCTGCAAGTCGCCTTCATCAGCAGTGATGACGAAAAAGATGTATTCACCTGTTTTTGAAACCATTTGCTTTACCTTTAAACTCAAACTTGCAACTAGTTTAAAGAAAACCGCGTTTCTTACAAGACTCATAAAGTCTTGAACTTGCTTTCCACAGTCAAAAACATTTCCTTCGTTGATGGTGAATCGACCTCCTTGGGTTAAGGATTTTCCATTCTCGAAATCTTTCAGTGATTGAAAAATTTTAGTGAAACTTTGGGCTTCTTGTAAGAAGTTCAGGGTGTCTTTTTGGGTACTGCCTGTCTTTTTCGCTTTGAAACAGTGCTTGTAGAACTTGTGGGCTTCTAGCTCGGTAACTGCTCGGTTTTCTTGACCTGGGTAGTCTGGGTTTGGGAAGATGATTGCGTATTCCCAGAGGAATTCTTGAAGAATGTTTGCGTTTTTAGAGGACTTTTGAGAAAGATCACCTTTGAAAATTTTTTCGGTGAAGGAATTTTTTGCTTTTTCTTTTAGGGTGTCGTTGAGGAGAGTACCTATAAGCGAGTTTTTCGTTTTAAGACTTGATTGAGGAAGGATATCTGCTTCAATCGTAGTCATATTCAGGTTATTTTCTTTCGTTGG
Organism: Stentor roeselii; assembly: GCA_006503475.1. Lineage (NCBI taxonomy): Eukaryota > Ciliophora > Heterotrichea > Heterotrichida > Stentoridae > Stentor > Stentor roeselii. Next base: position 42,851 of record RSEH01000037.1, read on the forward strand.
TGTGATCGACTTTGACCCTTTCTTATTCCGCATTTTATAGGCTCTAATTTAGCTGGATTAGTATGAATGCAGTTTTTATTGAAAAACTGATTTTATTTAGCATGTGAGTAGAATTTTTTTATTTTTATGAGAAGTTTAGAATAGATTGATTATTTATTAAACCCATAAAATATCAAAGTTTGTTGAAAATTTTAAATTGAAAGCTAATAATCGATTTTTAACTATTTAAAGTTGAATTTAGTACTTTAAAGTAAAGTAAATATATTATATATTTGATTCAAATATTATTTTACTTTGATTGTTATTCACATAAATTAGAAATTTTTAACCTGCGGATTATGATTATGCAATTTATTAAAACTTTACCTATATTTTCTTAGTTTCATATTTCCCTCTTAAAATTCGTGTTCCCTCTAAAAATGAAATCTCTCAAAGGTAAACTTGGGATGACTAAAACAAAAACTAAAATTTCTCAGGTACAAAAACAAAAAATTTGCAAATACAAATTAGACCACCCAGAAAAAAGCCAAAAAGAACTGAGCGTCTATTTTAGTCAGTTATTCAAAACTACTATCGGTAGATCTACTATTGGCGATATTTTGAGGGATTCTTATAAATGGTCCCATACAAGTCATCTTGAATCTTCTCAGCTTGAAGAACTTTTACTCTTACGTATTTCAAACCAGAGATCCGATCGGCCAACAGTCAATAAAATATTTCTGGTTGATCAGATAAAAGATTTATCAAAAAAGTTAAATTTAAAAGAAGGGTTGCATCTAGACGAAGAATTCATTATCTCCTTCCTCAAAAAGTATAAACTTAGCTTAGAAAACGAAAAAAATCTTCAAGAAAATAAAAACTGTAAGTTAGAATTGGATGACTCTGAAAGTTTTGATGACTTCCTTTTTTTCGCAGATCTACCTGAAGAGATAAAAAGTGAAAAATCAGAAGAGTTAGAAAATCAGTCAGTTTCCAGATTAGAAGAAGAAAAATACATGACTCATATTCAGGCTTTGAAAAATACAAAAATACTTGCAGAGTATTTCAAAGAAATTCAATATAAACAAGGGGTAAAGTTTATGAATAAGCTGGATGAAGATATTGAAGAGTCGCTTTTATGTTGCAAATCTCTGGAAAGCCAGAAAGTTTAGATTAAATATTTTTTACAAATTTCATACTAACTAAATTCCCAACTATAAATACTTAAGTACTTTATGCAGAACTCTTTATTTATCAATAATTTCAGATCTGCTTCAAAAAAAAGTCAATCTCATCACTTTCCAGAGCAACCATTGAGAACTCAACAGGTTCTTGTGCGAATTCATCAGGTACACTAATGGGTGAGGCTGGACTCCTCGGTGAATCCATACTATCCAAAGACGAGCATCCAACCGGCAGATAGTTAATAAGTTCCTTACTAGCATAGTCAAAAAACACAAACCAAAGATCAGATCCAGGTCCACATTTTCTGCTAAGTTCAACTTCCCCATACTGATAAAACCATTCCTGAAAATAATGAACAAAGCTTGGCTGACTAAACAAGTGATTTTTATATTTTTTGCCATACGAAGAAAAAATATTCCCCTTATCAGGAACTCCCTTCGCACTAAGATGATCAAGCCAGAAGTTCTGCTCATCAATACTAAGCAAATGCGAAATTTCAGGGTACTTAGTCTTCATATACCCCCTAAACACTCTCAACCAGTACTTATCCTTTTCTTCAGTTTTCTTTTTTATTGGGTCGTTAGGTCTTATCGGCTTTCTTCCTCGTTTTTTCTGCACTGGACTTGAAGGCTGCTTTTTTTCAATGGGCTTCGACGATGTCGGGCCTGGACGATGCAGTTTTGACAGAAGTTCGTCCATGCTTGACTCGATTCCTGCACTTGTCAGCAGTTTCGGCGAATTGGGCCAACTGCCCCAGGTGTCTGTGTCTGAAAAGCAAAATTTGTCGGCGGGATTGACTTGGCTTTCGATTGGTTCTAGATGGTCGATGTCTCCGTACTCGAAGTCCATTAGTTTATTGTGTAAATTCAATACCAGTTAAACCATTAAGGGATTTGGAAAGAATATTATTGGAGGAGAAAGTGGATGAAGAAGGGGATCAAGGGCGAAGATATCGGGATACCTTGGCCTTTAGGATCGAGTTGGAATTCGTGAATTGATTTTTGGGAGGGTTGGGAAAGAGGGATGGCTTTAGAATGTTTAGGGGGTTGAGGTGGATTGTGGAGTTTTGGGGTTTTGGGATTTAGGGATTTTTTGGTCATGGGGATTAGGAGGGTTTAGAGATAGTAGGAATATTAGAGGGATATGAGGATTTTAGTGATTTTTATAGGGTTTTCTTTGGGGTTTATATTGGAATAGGTTTATATTGATTTCAAAGAATGTACTTATAAGATTTCTTGTTATATTCATCAAATTTTTTATTATATAAAGAGATATAAAGTAAAAACAAAGTCTACTTATTCCCTTTCGCTTTCTGGTTCTTGCGCATACAAGGTAAAGGTTCATCAGTAGCAGCATCTTGTAGCATTCCCAATAAATCTCTTTTCCCATCAATTTTTCTAGGTTCATTAACTTTATTCTCTTTAACCTGTTGAAGTGTAACAATATTAGAACTATTTTTCTTACTTTCTTCCTTCTTCGGTGAACTAATCAAATTTTTTCCAGGTTTATGATCAAATTTTTTAATTCCTGCGATAGGAACATTAAAGCTTCCATCATTAGGATCATAATAAACATCAGTGCTCGGTTTCACAGGTTTTGTCTTTTTTTCCTCAACTTGTGGAGGTTTTGGTTTACTCTTAAAGCCTTTTGCAGCTTTAGGTTTAGGTTCTCCACACATAGAGCAAACGTCTTCAGTATTATGAAAGGTGCATCCGAGACATCTCCAGCCCGTTGTTGATTCTCCGACTCTTCTACCAATCGACCCGTGGCTCACAACAGGTTTTTGAGGTTCTGTTCTTGTCCGCGACATTTATTAGCGATTTTTTTTTAATAGAAATTTATCTTTGTGAAGAAGAGAAATTTATTATAACTGGAAATATTTTAGAGTTGAAAAATTTGAAGGTGAATGCTTTGAGAGGGTTTTAAGAGTTTTGATGTGATTAGAGAATTAAGTTTGGGAGGTTTGGAGGATTTTGATGTGGAAGGGATTCATTTGGGATTGTAAAGGTTTTTGTTTTTTGAGCTTTTGAGAATATTTTAGAATCAAAAGTGCATTTTTTATTTGAAGGATCAGAGGAGAATTTATGACAGTTGTTTTGATTTGGTTGGAAAATAATCTTAGGTGGTTTTAATCTGGGCTTTTATTACTGATCGATTACCGTTTGTTTTTAGAGTTTTATAAGGATTATTTTTAGAAGTGCTGCTGAATCTTTAGCTTAGGAAATTAACCAAATTAAAATTATTTTGTTGAGTTAGTTTTCTTATAAGTTTCAAGCGAAAGGTGAATCAAAATTCAGAAATTGTCTATAAACTGTTTCAACTAAATCATCAAAATTTATCCCTAAAAGCTCATCCAAACCTCAATCAACCACTGATCCAACAACCCAAACCCACCCAAAACAACCCAACATCCAAAACCAAAACAATCTAATCAAAAATTCCATTTGCCATTACAAAATTTTCTCATATTTCAAAAAATTTCTAGAAAGATTTCAGAAAAATCCCGTAAGAAAAACGAAACCCAAACAAAAAATAGTTCCTCAAAATGCTGAAATCTAAAAAAAATCCCTTAAAAATATCAAGATTTTGTTAAAATTAAAATAAAAGTCTTTAATATCCATGCAAAATGATACCAAACCTTGTAATACTATTATTTTACATGATGTCAGAAGACACGAACCAACTAACAGCCAGCTTTTCAGTCTTTTCCAACATGATCTCGAAGCTGAATCCTCCAAAGGGCTATTGGCCAGTCTCTTTTATCCTGCCAGACCCTTCGGCAGCGCCTATCGCGGCGAATGAAAAACTACCGAATATCTTTCCTCAAGAAACTAAGAAGAAATGCAAGACAGTGACTGCCTGTCCTCATTCCGCAAGAAAGCATTACGCGAAAAATATGTGTAATAATTGTTATCATAGACTTGGAAGAGATAAAACTGCTTGGAACTGCGAGCATAGAGATAGAAAACATTATGCTAAGGGAAAATGCCAGTTCTGTTACTTGAAGCATTATAATAAAAATAGGCTCGAAAATGATGAGGCTATTCAACATTAATTTAATCTGCTTTTAAGTGTTGAATAATAAATATGAAGTTTAAGTTGGATGTTTTGGAGAATTTGATATGAATTAATTAGGATTGGTTTTAGGGAATTGGATTATTTAAGGATTTTTTAAATTTTTAGGTAAGTGTTAGAGGTTTAGGATTTTTCTCATTTGAAATCCTTGATTTTAAAGGGCTTTTAAATCCAGAATCACTTAAAAATCAATGAATTCTAAAGGATACCAAAAAAATCTTGAAAATCATTCTAAATAAACCCTTAAAAGTTTTAGCTATCAAAGCTAGTATAGGAAATATTAAAAGAGTGAAGATATGACGATAAGTCTTTGACAGCTTCATTATACTCTTTAACAGAAATATTTTTCTTCGTCTTCGCGACGAACTTTTGCGGAGAAAAATCAAGGTTTAATTGTTTTTTCCTTCCTAAAAACCGATGAACTCCTTTTATTTTTTCTAAGACATTCGAACCCTCGTCTTTAAATTCATGAATTTCCGGGGTAAATGTGCATCCTTCTAAGTCCCTTCCAGCTTCAGCTTCTACTTTTGAACTAATCTTCTCGTTTTTTTGACGAAGCCATGAATAAGTCCTTGTCACTAAGTCGATACTTGACTTGGTTCTTGAAATTATCATCGGATGGAAGGTCAGGTCTTCGTTTTTGAACTCGTTTTCGAATTCTTGCTTGCGGACTGCATCGATTTTGTTTTTCTTGCTGATTGAGTCTTCGTAAAGGTTTTCCCAACAGTTTTGAGAGCTTTTTTTTAGTCTTTTTAGAAGTTTTTGAGAGCGCTGGTTTATGATTGGCTTGAAAAGATGGTCTTCTGGGTCTTTTTCCGGAGTCTTGCTTTGAAGTCGTTTTTCGGGTACTTTTAAGAAGGTTTTAGAGGATCTCTTGTGCGGGTGGATTGGACTTTTGGTATAAACACTTGCTTTCATTTTGACTGACAAAACTATTGTATAATGGCTTTACCATTTAACGTTTATTTAAGTAGACCGGCAGCACTAAGAATTATCATTTGGTTTCGCAAAGCTCTCAAATATGCAGAGAAATAAATGCTTCTAAATTAAATTTCAGAGGTTACTTTTATTAGAACATAAATATTAGACTCTAATATTTTGACTGTTTCTCGTTTAATATTATAAACTCTCATTCTTTCATAAGAGGAAATTGAAATTATTGATTTTATCAATCAAATTTATAATCATGAAAAAATATCTTTTAATAATCCTTATATATAAATACTTTCCATAATTAGCTTAAAAACAATATAATTCAATTACTAGAGCAACTATAATTCTTTTTGAAAACTCGATTTATTTTTTGGTGAATAATAATATACGTGAATATATAATATTTTTTTCATCAGGTAATCATAATGATGGTACTCTAAGATTTTTATATAATAAATATACTTATTTATAAATTTTACTTAAAACATGAGTTAGTTACTTGAAGTAATTATATTTACTAAAGATTTTATATGCTTGCTTCAGTTATCTTCTTTAGATAGTCTTGAGATAAATGATTTTTCTGAAATCTAAACTATCTAGATAATTTTTTAATCAAAGTATAAATAAAATATATCTAGCACCTCAAACTCCAAAAGTACCAAAATACTACACTAACATAATTCAATATAAAAAATTTAAATTTTATTGAATCTTATTAAAAAACTCTGATAACTCAAGAGCCAATCAATAAAAAATCCTAAGACCTCATCTCAAAATACAAAATTATTATCATTTTCATTCCTCAAAAAAAATACCACATAACCAATCAAATCATTTAAAACCTCCAATAAAAAATTCCCCAATTCCTTCTCCTAAAACTCAATCTAATCCCAAAACCAAAAACCTAAAAATCCTAAACCCCCTAAAAAAAATACCCATCAAAAAAAAATAAACTCCAATCCTAAGTAACAATCCTAACTTAAACATCTTATTTATCTGCATTCCCAAATCTTAATAGACTTATCGACACTTCCAGATGCAAGGAGAGGATAACGTGAGTTGAGTGCGATGGTCAAAATGAAGTGTGAATGAGAGTCAAGCAGTTTCTTGGAAGACGACCCAGAAGCGAGATCCCAGATCCTGATGCTTTTGTCATCAGAACAACTGATAAGATACTTTCCCGAAGGATGGAACAAGACCGTCTTGACCCAGTTGTCGTGTCCTCTAATCATCATCATGCAGCTGGCACTTAACACGTCCCATATTCTGATTATCTTGTCTCTACCTGCTGATGCTACAAATTCAGGGTTTTTTCCTCGCTTTTCTTCTTCTGGGTTTCTGTTTTTCGATGTCAACAACAGAGAAACTGCCTCTTTGTTTGCAAATGCCACTGTTTCTACCACGTTTTCGTGACCTGAGAGAAGACATATTGGTTGAGTCGCTTCTAAACCCCAGACTATCACACTTTCGTCGTTTGAACAGCTGGCGAAGAGGGAACCGTCGGAATTAACTGCTAGGTTTCTTACCCATTCGTTGTGTCCGAGATAGGTTTTTATGCAAAAACCGGTGCTTACTTCCCAGAGTTTTATTGAATGGTCTCTAGAGCAAGACAAAATGAAATCCCCAGCAGGTAAAAACTTGACACAGCTCACATTATGATCATGTCCATGAAGAGTTTTCGTACACTCAAAAGTCTCAAAAGACCAAAGTTTAATACTCAAGTCAGCACTACAAGAAACAAGAATAGTTCCAGTATTAGGTTCAAAGCAAACAGAGTTGACAGTAGCAGTATGTCCCTTCAAGATCTTTTCTAGATTTCCATTCTCATAGTCCCAGACCCTGATAGACCCATCTTCAGAAGACGAGGCGAATACAGAGTAAACAGGATGAAAAGTAAGACTCGTGACAGGTTCTCGATGTCCAAGAAGGTGAAACTTTTCAGGAGCCCTGGGAAGGTTTTCTGATACTTTATTCGAGTCAGACAGTTTTTTTCCAGGTCCATAAAAGGCCATTTCTTCTTTAAGGGTGTCAATCTCTGTCTGTAAACTCATCACTTTTTGCTGAAGACGCACCACAGAAGACCACTTTTTCTCTAAAAGGTCGGCAGGGCCCAAGTCTCCTGAAATTTTCGCTTCTTGTTCGAAGGCCTCAGCTGAGGAAGAGAGACCAGCGGACTTTAAGTAACTTAGGATGGCCTTGTGAAGCTTTTCTTTTTCTTTTTCTGTGAGGATCATTTTTATTGAAATTTTGGTTTAGTGGCTTGAAGTGGACTAAGGATGGGTTGATTAGCAGGGACTTTGAAAGGGTTTTTCAGTATTGAGGGACTGGATTAAGGTGAGAGATATGAAGTGTTTTACGATGCACTTTTAATACAATCGTCATTAGTTTGCCAGGATTATTACCTGTAATCATCTAGTATAATCTTAATGAGCACTCTTGAAAGATCCTCTTCTATCCTCAGTGTAGTCGAAACACACAAAATCCAGTCAAGCCAAAACGAAAAGCACGAGATCGAAAAAGACATTCCAAAAGGCATCATTCAGAACCTTCTTGAAAAAAACTACGAAAAACGCAAGCAAGGTGGCCACCTGTTGCAAAAGTACTTAAAAGAGCAGCTGGCAGCTAAAAAGTCTTTAGACCTGATTTCAAAATCAATTCGTTACTTTCACGAGGTGTTTCTTTTATCAGTTGATGAAAGCTATCGTCAGGCAGGTCTGATGGCTTTTTCCGCGATAGCATCAAGCACATCATGCCATGAGGACTACATCGAAAGTCTTGTAAATCCTGTGATTTCCTGCTGCAGAGACAACAGTTCAAAGATAAAATACTACGCAGTCGAGTGTCTTTACAACATTGTGAAAATTTGCCGAAAAGACGTTTTATTCATGTTTAACCATTTCTTCAAAGCCATTGTCGACCTCTGCATCGGTCTTGACAAGGAAGTAAAAAAAGCTTCAAAGAAACTTGACAGTCTTTTGAAGACCATCGTCGTTGAATGTGAAGCGAATGAAGAAATATTCAGCAGTGAGCAGTTCATGAAACTGCTTAAAGAAATGTCGACAGGCTCCAGCATTGCTTATGTCCAAAGAATGATTGTTTCTTGGCTCACTGTCCTTGATTCAATACCTGACTTCAACTTATTTACTTTCATTCCTTGTTTTTTCGAAGGGGTTCTTTTAATGCTGAGAAACCCGGACCAGAAGCTTCATCGAGAAACGACTGCTTTTTTGATAGACTTGAGAAATGAGATAAAAAGTGACTTCGACAATTCAAACCTGAATGTAAGCTTTATTATGCAGACAGTTGCGAAAGTCATTGAAAAAAGTGACAAGTCGATTAAAACTGAATGCATGACTTGGATCAGTGAACTTGTTGACAGGGCAGAAAAAAAAATGATCAAACATTTTCCAATGGGTCTCAAGGCGGTCTTCGAGTGTCTTTCTGATGAAAACGCGAATATTAACCAAATGGCTGCTGAGACCAATAAAAAAATCTGTGAAGTGTTTAAAAGACATGAAAATGACTTGGATATTGAAGAAGATATAAAGCATATTGTGCAGGTTCTTATTAAGTTTATAGAACATGATTCAAGTAAAACGCGCCATGCGGCACTTGAATGGCTCATCGTGATGCAGCAAAAGCACCAACAGTCCTTCGAGGTCTCACTTGAGGACATGATAATCGCGCTTAGCACCCGACTTAGTGACTCAGATGGGAAAATCATTGCAAACACATTAATAATTCTTTGCAACATCGCAAAATATCGAGAAGATTTCGATAAAGTGATTTCTTCTGTACTTAAAGAGTTTTCTCGAAGTAAAACCTTTTCAAATGAAGCAGTTAAGTCAAAAATCAAGATTTTATGTGAAAACCTTGGAACTCTTCGGGTTTATAAAAGTTTCGCTGATTTACTCAACATTGAAATGGACCTGGTCTTCTGTAAGAAAGTTATTGAAGTGCTCAATGACCTGCTACTTATTGATGATCAGTTCGAGGAAATAAGGGAAAGGTTAAAGTACTGCTTTGAGTCAGGGGATAAAGAAATTATTCAGTTTTTTGAATCACTTTACAAGGCTTGGTGCTTTAATCCGGGTTGCGCTTTGATTTTAACGTTTTTGGTCCAGTGCTATGACCTGGCTTATGAACTGGTCAATATTTTGTAAGGATTAGCCAGGTCATCTACTCGTATTGATAATGAACTTTTGCATCAACTTGCTCGACTTGTGCAGCTTATTGATTCACCAGTGTTTGTACGTAAGGGTTAAGTAGATCTTAGGATTCAGATGCTTGAACATCATAAACACCCTTTTTTACTCAAAAGTCTTTATGCTGTCCTTATGGTTCTACCTCCTTGTAGGGCTTATAAAACTTTGCAACTTAGATTAAAGGATATTTCTTCTTTGCATAAGTCTTTACCTACACTCAAAATGGAAGAACCTGAACTTGCTGATAAGGAAAGAAATGAAGTTTTGAAGCAGGTTTTTATTCAGAGCACCATGCAACCAAAGAAAGTATTGTTTGAGTCAACACTTCTAAGTGACTAACTAGTTAATAATATAAAACCATTAACCATGGAGACGAGGAACAAAGTCCCTCTAGCCCTGCTGGCTGACAGTATTTCATTCAAACAGATCATAAAAGCATCAACAAGCGAGATCAACAAAGACCTGCTGCTGATGGACGACTCTCCAGGAAAATTCCGAAAAACCAGTTTCGAGATCGAAATGAAAAGATCAAAACACTCAAAAGTCCCTGGAAGAAAAAAAATGAGAATCACTGAAGACTTCGCACCAGTCCTCGGATTAGCCTCTTTAATGAACGAAATCGCTGAACTTCCCATTTTGAATGTCCAGGACATAGTCCAAGAAGAAAAAAGCGAAAAAGTCCTAAAAGTGAAAAAAACTAAAGGCAAAAAAGGAAAAAAATCGCTGATTACCCTTCCTAGAGCAGCAACTCACTTGTCAATAGCAAATTTGATCAAAGAAAAAACTGATAGAAAGCCCTGTAAATAATGTAAAATAAAAGGTAGGTATTTTTAAACCATTCTAAATTCTAAAAACATTCAAACTTCTAAAATTTTCTTAATTTTTTCAACTATTCCTATTAATCACTATTGGACTCAACTGAAGTATAGAACAAAATAACTCCTCCGACATAAAAAAGTCCTAAAAGTATCCCCGCCGCGACTTTCGAGTACTTATCAGTCGAAGTCGGGGGGTCAATAGTAGGGCACAAAACAACAGCAAGTGCAAAACCAGTGATCATTCCTCCAAGATGTCCCCAATTGTCCACATTACTCGCGACCTAAATGAAAATTACAAAGCCCATCAGCAGGTTAAAAACAAGTAAAACAACAAGCCACACAAGAGTCACTGTGCGGTAAAGGTCATGTTCAAGACTTGACCAGTTTATCATGATCCAAGCAATCATAGCTGCTAAGATTCCGAATAAGGCTCCTGAAGCTCCTACACTTAAACTGTCAGGACTTCCCAAACAGCTCAAAATCACTCCTCCGAAGCCTGAAAGCCAGTAAATCGCGATTGTTATCCAGGGACCTACAGTTGGCTCAAGTCGAAATCCAAGGATTAATTGCATTATCAGGTTAAATGTTAAGTGTAGCAAGTCACCGTGAAGCATTACTGGAGTGAACCATCGCCAGAGCTCGTAGTTTTCTTGCATTCTTTCTGGGTTTTTTGCTCCGAAATCGTTTAAAGAGTCAGTCGTCGGCTGGAAGAATTTGCTGGTATCGTAGTCGTAAAAGACTGTTGTGAAGTAAATGATTACTTGAAGAGTTGTTATGATGAAAATGAAAGACAAGTACCTAAAGTGAGGACAAAATATCAAAGTAAGCATTTGTCCAAAAGACTCTTTTCGAGCCTCTTCAGCAGATCCAAGTTGAAAGCCATATCCAAGTATTGGGTACTGCCGAGGAGGATGCATTTCGCTATCAACAAGTCTCTGCCTTTCCCTCTGGGCTTCCTGTTGTCTACGTAGATCGCTAATTCCTCTGACATTAGACATTATTCGTTTTATTGATCTTTAAACTTACGAAGAACATAATTAAGCATGCCTTGATTTCTGAAGTAGTCAAGTTCAAAGACAGAGTCCATCCGAGGGACTACTTTAAACTCGATGCCCGTGTCAGTCGTCACTTCAATTGAGTTCTTTTCTTCGAAGTCTGGGCAGTGCTGGCTTATCCCTGAATACTTCTCAGTGTCTAACAAGGATAAGTCTATTGAAAAGCGCTCTCTTCCTGTCAGCCCAAGCATTTCAGAGTTTTGGTTCTTTTTGTATTCGAGAGGAAGAACGCCCATTGCGATTAAGTTACTTGAATGCATAAAGTTAAAGCTCTCAGCAATCACTGCTCTAACCCCCAATAAACACGGTCCTTTAGAAGCCCATCCAATCGAAGGGCCTGATCCATAATTTTTCCCAGCCAAAACAATTAAATCCTGTCCTTTTTTCCTATAAAGTTCACTAGCTTCGAACACAGACATTTCCCTTCCAGTTGGAAAGTGGATAGTTGCAGGTCCTGACTTAGGACAAAACTTATTCAAAATCCTGGTACTCGAGTAAGTCCCTCTAACCATTACATCTGAATTTCCTCTTCTCGAGGCAAAAGTATTCAACTCATCATTCCTAACACCCAATTCCTGAAGGTACTTCCCAGCCTGAGAAGCTCTTGAAATCTTTCCCTCAGGCGAGATAAGGTCACGAGTCACGTCATGTCCGAGGTTCATCAAACAAAAGGCATTTTTGATAGGTCTTGATTTTTGAACTGAAAAAGAAAAGTCCTTAAAAAAAGGAGCTGGTTTTATATAAGTGCTTTTTGGGTCCCATTGAAAAAGTTCTGAACTTTGATGATCGATTTTTTCCCAGGTTGACTTTTTTTCTTCTCTGATTTTTTTGAAGATTTGTGATTTGAAAGAAATGTTTAGTTGTTTGTAGACTTCATCTCTGGAAGGCCAGATGTCTTTTAAATAAACTGGAGAACCTTGAGAGAAACCGATGGGATCTGAGGTAAAGTCGATGTTTATCCTGCCTGCTAATGCGTAGGCTACTACCAAGGGAGCGGAGGCCAGGTAGTTCGCTTTAGTGAAGGGGTTCGCTTGTTTCAGGTAATTTGACTCTTCGCTGCTTACTGAACTCACAATTAGGTCATTATTAAAAATAGCTTCATTTAATCCTTTTCTTGAATTTTCATCGAATTTCACATGAAGGAATCCAATTTTCTCAAGATTTTCAATAGTTCCAGTATTTTTAATAAATTCTAAATTTGACTGATTTTCATCTAAAAAATGAGTTTCTATAAAAGGGTTGATTTTCAGTCCGAAACTGGCAGCTTTCTTCGCTAAAAGTCCTGCAGCGACAATAGAGTCAATAGCAGAGACACAATCATTATGGTTGATAGATGCTAAAACAATTGACCCGTTTTCCAATTGAAATTCCTGCTGATTCCAAATGAATTTTCCTTTGCGATCAGTGACACTAAGTCCAAATCCTTGAAAGCCAATCTTATGAGTTAATGCATTTTGAAAAGAGTTTTTAACCATGTCAAGACTGACCTTGTCCTGAACCCTTTTAGGTCCAGAGACAGCAGTTTTGACTGTCGAGAGGTCAAGTTGAATAACTTCTGAGTATTCCGGGTCATTTTCTTGATAATCTCTGAAAAACTTCGCAGCTTTTAAAAATTTTTCAATAATTTCCAATTCCTCATCAGATTTTCCAGTTTGCCTAAGGTACTTCAAAGTGACATCATCAGTTGGAAAGTACCCTAAAATAGCTCCATATTCCTTAGCAAGGTTAGCAATAGTGACTCGATGTGAGACCCTGAGCTGTTTACATCCATCTCCGAAAAACTCGACAAAATGTCCAGAAAGTCCTTTTTTTTTAAGTTCCAAAGCAACAGCATTAACAATGTCAGCAGCAGTTGCATAATCAGACATTTCCCCAACGAATTTAAATCCAACGACCTTAGGAATGGCCATTAAAATCGGTTGGTTCAACAAAGTGACCTCAGCTTCGATTCCACCTCCACCAAGTCCAAGCACCCCAAGTCCATTAACCAAGGTGCTGTTCTTATCAGTCGTTAAAACTGAATCAGGGTACAACAGGCCTTCTTTATTGAAAGCTATTCTCGCTAAATACTCATGAAGAATGTTAGAACCCGCCTCGACAGGAGGAATAATGTTAAAGTTGTTAAAAGCTTTTTGTCCCCATTTCAAAAACTTGTATCTTTCAAGGTTCTGGGAAAAGGAAAAGTCGTTTAAGCCTTCGTTGTTTATTATCAGGTCCACTGGTATTCCGGGGTTTATCAATGAAACTCGCTTTGAATTCTTGTGAAGAACTTCTCGCATTGAAGCTAAGTCGATTAACGCAGGGACTCCTGTCAGGTCTTGAAGAACTACTCGTGATGGCTTGAAAGGGACTTCTGAACCTTTTAAACTTGAAGTTTTCCAGGATAGGATTGTTTCGATGTCGGATGAAGTTACTGACGATTCGTCACAATTTCGAACGGCGGACTCTAAGATTAAACGGATGCTTATTGGAAGAGATTCAAGTCGGGAGTCGTTCAAGGATTTAAGGTTGTAAAAATGAAGGTTTTTGCTTAGGTTTTGGATCAGCTTGTCGAATGGGTTTTTTTTTAGAGATGTAAACCTTCTCAGCATTTTTAATTTGTTATTTTAGCAGATTGATGGAATTTAGGGTTTATGTTTAGAGAGTTGGATATTGATTGGGGATTTATGATTTTTTATAGGAGTGGTTTGGGGGTATTAAGGAGTGTAGGACAATTGATATTATTAAGAGATGTCAAATATTGAGTTTTTTTAGGATTTTTTATTTTGAATTCATGAATTAAACTAATCATTATTTAGATGACAAATATCAGAGAATAATTATATATTTCCAATTACCAAAAATCACTTAAACATTATTATTTCCATTAAAATTACATAGGAGTTAGTAAAATTCACTGAAAATCGCTTAATTAATAATCAACCTATTTACAACTTTTTCAAAAGCATAAGTTTCTGCAACTTCCTCTTCTCTAAATTTTTCCTATCAACCTCTTCTAAATGTTCCAATCGTTCAAAGAAATTTTTATTAGTTTTCTTCACAACACTTTTCTCAATTTCATGAAGTTGTCCTCCAGTAAAGAACTCTTTCATAAAATACCCTTTCAACTTCCTTCTCTCCATTTTCTTCATTTTTTTAGTAAAAGGTTTAAAAGTTTCTTTATCCTTTATAAGTTGTTTGCTGAAATAATCAACAGTTTTAACTTCTTTTGTAATATTCTTCGAAGAACTCTTCAGTTTTTCAAGTTCCCCTGAAAAATCAAGACTGGGTCTTTCATTAAATCTTTTACTTTGCTTCAGTTTAGGAGGAGTTATTGATTTATCATAAACTGCGGAAATTGTTAAATGTTTCAAAGGTTTTGGAACTTCTTTCAGGTCTTTTGAGGTTTTTACCTTTTTGGATATGTCTATCAACGGGTTGTTTAGACTAACGGAGACTCTTGGACGGGGAAACTGAGAATAGCCATCGAATTTTGAGGGCTGAACACTGTAGAGCAAGTCTTGAGTCACTGGATTGGGAGAAAAGGTTCGGGGATAACCTGAGGTGTATGGGATGAACTTGCTTGGAGAACCTCCGAAACGGTTTGAAGGGGATTGGGTGCCTTGGGTTAAATCGAGTGTATAAAATTTTCCAGTACTTAGGTCTTTCCATACCTGCATTTAATTTTATGATTACTAGGATGTGTTAGCTTAACTCGATCCACTCCAAAAACCTTCAAAAATTCAAACCAATATAAAATGTCAAACCAAGAAAACCTAAGTCCAGGAAAAGGCAAACTCGAAGACGAATTCGAATCCCGAGATTTCCAAGTCCTCGAGTCCGAGTTCCAAGCAGTTCTAAAAGAAATAGGCGGAGACAAGCAACTCGAGCACTTTCACCGTGAGTACGAAAAGCACTACCGAATTCTGTTGGCAAGTCACGAAAACGAAAAAAAACTGATCAAGAAATGCAAAGAGCTAAACGCGCACATCGCTGAAAGTACTTTAAAAGTTCAGCAAGCTTTCCGCATGAGTCAACAAGAAAGTGACAGCATTCGAGGTTTTCAAGTCGATCTCGAACGAGCGGTTAAAACATTAGAAAACTTTAAACAAAAGGAAACAGTTGCCAAGCAGCAGATCTCTCACTTGAAGGAAGACATTGCGAGACTCAGTGTTATTGTTGAGCAAGGCTCAGGCCTTGCAATAGGCCAGGACTCAACCGTGAACGAGTTAATTCGAACAAAGGAAGAACTCATTAAAGAAGTAAGCCTCGCGAGTGAAAACATTGCAAAGGCCCAGAAAGAGTCAAGTGAATTGAATCAAAAAATAATAAGACTGGAAAGTTTAAGGACTAGCTTGAAACAAGAAGTTGAATCTGCAAATAAAGAAATAAATGATATGAAAAGCAACTTGGATGCTGAAAGTAAGAGAAAACTTGAAATAGAAACGGAACTTAATAATGAAAAAGGCAAGTTTGAAGGTATTCTTGAGAAAATCAAGGATAAAGAACAGGCTGGAAAGTCAATTGCAGAAGAAAAAAGCCTTATTGTAAAGGAAATTTCACAAGTTGTCGACCAGAAGGAAGATAAAGTTTACAGCTTGTCTCAGTCTGAAAAGGATAAAAAAGTAGCTGAGGATCGCAAGTCCTACCTGGAAAACATCCGAGAAGAAAATCAAAAAAAGAACCAAAACGTTGAGTTAAACATCGAAAAAGCCCGTCAAGAACTCCAGAACAAGGAAGAAAATCGCAGTAAGTTACAGAGAGACAAAAACAACATCGAGAAAAAAAATGAAAGTTTAAAGGAAGAAAAAAGAGAATCTGAAAAAATCAGAGATGAGGCAAGGGAACACATGCATGCTTTAATCAAAGACAGTGAAGCTCTACGTAAAAACAACGAGTCTGACCAAAGTTTGATGGAGAATCTTAAAAGAGAACGTGATATGATCGCCAAGTCAGTCATGAGAGCTCGAGACAATGTCAGGTCTCAGGAAGACACTTCGATAACAATGGACAATAACAAGAAAAAACTTGAAAACGAGATAAAAAAGTACTCAAAAGATATCAAAAAACTTAAGGATAAGGTTTGGCAACTTCAGAAAGAACAGGAAAGATATGGACTGGAAAAAGCTCATGCTTATTCAAAGTACTCGCTTTGTCTTGAAGAGGTTAAACTTTGCAACTCGGTCATTGCTGAACTGCAGAAGAAAAATATTGAAGCTGAAGCTAAATTGAAACAACAGCAGAATTTGTATGAAGCTGTCAGGACTGATCGAAACCTTTACTCGAAAAATTTAATTGAAAGTCATGAGGAAATTGATGAACTTGATAAGAAAAAGAAAATCATGATACACCAGATCAGTCAGTTAAAAGAAGAAATTGCTATCAAGGATACGGAACTTATACAGGAAAATAAAAAACAAGGAATTGTGGAAAAGGCTAAACATGAACTTGAGTCGGCTAAACAGAAATTATCTGAAAAAGAGTCTATTTTGGCTGAAGCTATCAAAAACTCGGAAAAAGAAAACCAGAGACTTAAATACGTGATCACTGAAGTCGAGCAAGAAAAAGCAAAACAAAAAAAAGAACTCGAACTAGTCACAAACGAAAGAGACATCCTGGGCACCCAACTAATCAGAAGACGAGAAGAGCTAGACCTCCTCTACAAAAAGATAAAAATCTTCACCTCAACTCTCGAAAAAGGCAAACAACAATACAAAGAACGTCTAGGTGACATCACCGTTCTAAAAGAAGAAATCTCAAACTTAAAGTCCAAACTTGAATCATCAAAAAAAGAAGCCTCCGTAGTTTTCGACTTAAAAAAAGAAAAATACTACTTAGAACGTGAAGTCCTCGACGAAAAAGTAAAAGTAAAAGCCTTAAGCGAAGAGGTAGAAAACACAATGAACGTTCATCGATGGCGTAAAGTTGAAGGAACCGAGCCTGAAAAATACGAACTAATAACAAAAATCCAGACACTTCAAAGGCGATTCATAAGCAAAAACCAAGAATGTCTCGAAAAAAAATCCGAATTAGACCTGATGGAAAAAACTTACACGAAACTAAAAACAAGCCTCGCCCGGCACCCAGGGCCTGAAAGTCTTGAGAAGATCGACGAGTGTCACCGAATTTTAGATGAAAAAAAAGGCCAAATGAGCAACATGGAAGAAGAACTTGAATTATACCAAACCCAAGCAAGTCAATATAAACATGAAATCGATCGTCTCAGTCGTGAATTACAAGAAGTCAAGAAAAACTACTTCACAATCAAGAAAAAAGAACAACTTATCAAAGAACAAGAACTTAAAGCTGAAGGCAAGGACCGACCAATCATTAAACGTCATCCACCTCCTCAAAGGTTCACAGGTGGCGGGTTTAACCTGGCGATATAGTCTTCCACATAATCAAATTTCTTTACTTAAAATAAAAATGTCTACCAAGGAAGAAAACAAAGCTTCTTTGCAGCACCTGCCAAGGAACCCTGTCAAAAAACGGGCTCCTGTCAATGACGCCCGCCGAGCGAGCAAAGTCGCGATAGACGCTCCTAACGCGCTGGTAGTTGATAAGCCCAAAGGTCCGAAGGACATCGAGATCATCACTAACGCGCTGGGGAAACACTTCATTTTTACCAGTCTTAGTGAAGAAAATCGAGTCACGCTCATCAGCCAGATGAAGCATTACACCTTGGCGCCACATGAAATCGTCTTCGAACAGGAACAGCCGGGAGTCAATTTCTTTGTCGTCGCCACTGGACAACTTGAAGTCATCGTCAATTCAAGAAGGGTCAATGTACTTAACCCTGGAGACTCTTTTGGAGAACTTGCTTTACTTCATGATACTGTCAGGTCTGCCACGGTCTTGACTATTGAAAGAAGTACTATGTGGGGATTGGATAGGAAAACTTTTAGAAGTGCGGTGGAAAGTGTGAATGCGCAGAATTATCAGGAGAATAAAAGGTTTATTGAAAGTGTACCGCTTTTTCAGATTTTAACACCTATTCAAAAGGAAACTTTGGTTGGCTCGCTGAGCACCCTAAAGTTCAGAAGTAAAGAAAGAATCGTAAACGAAGGTGACCCTGGAGACTTATTCTACATAATAAAAGAAGGAACAGTTCAATGTCTTCAAGGAGGAAAAGAAATCCGAGAAATGGGCCGGGGTGACTTCTTCGGTGAGCAAGCCTTGCTTTACAACAGTGTTCGAACAGCAAGTATCATCGCTTTATCCGACGTGAAATGTGTAGCCCTAGGTCGAGACCGTTTAACAAAAGTTCTCGGTTCTCAACTCCAACAAATCCTTTACCAAAACTCAAAAAGAATGGCCTTAGACCGAAGCGAAAACCTTTCAAAACTCGACTCAGAGCAATCAGCCCGTTTGATTTCAATGATGAGAGTCGAGACCTACATCAAAGGAAAAGTTGTCATCGCGGCAGGACAACCCAAAGGCTTCAAACTTTTCATTGTCCTAAAAGGAAAACTTAAAAGTCGCTCTGGAACCGTCGCTGGGCAAAACTTTTCTTGCATCGGGGATCAAGAAATTGTAAGAAATACTGTCGAGACTTATCAAGAGGACATCTTGGCTGACGCTGACTCGGACATCGCGGAAGTGACAAGACAACAGTTTGAAGAGTGCATTGGCGGGCACTTTGAACAGGCAACTGCGAATAATGAAGCTTTGTCAGTTTTGAAAAGGGTTCAGGTTCTTAGAGGCTTGTCACAGGAAAAGCTGATGACTTTACTTACTGCTCTTAATATTCAGAACTTTGAAAATGGTGAAACGATTGTTCAACAAAATAGCCCTGGAGAGACTTTTTATATTATCAAGTCGGGAAAAGTTGATGTTTTTAGAGATAATGTTTTGGTCAGGTCTATCAATAAACTTGATTATTTTGGGGAAAGGAGTGTCTTGTTTAATGAAAATCGAACTGCTACGGTTCTTGCTAATGGGCAGGTCTCTTGCTGGGTCTTGCATAGGCAGGATTTTTTAAGGTTGATTGATGAGGCTATTAGAAATAACTTGACGAAAAGGATTGAACTACAGGATGATAATATCAATTTAAGGGATCTTGTTGCTGTCAAGGTACTTGGAAAGGGAATGTTTGGGAATGTATTTTTGGTTGCTGATAAGAACCGTTCAAGACTCTACGCTCTAAAAACAGTATCCAGACGTAAAATCGAGCGATACGAGATCCAAGAGAACCTAGTCCTAGAGCGTAAGATCCTTCTCCAACTAGACCATTTTCTAATTCTAAAGTTAGTTCGAACCTTCAAAGACCAGCGTCGAATTTACTTCCTAACAGAGTTCGTTCGAGGACTAGACCTTTTCGACGTTCTCCGTCAACTAAACCTGGTATCAGACCGAGATGCGAAGTTTTACACAGCCTGCATGATCCTGATGTTCGAGCACCTTCACGAGCGTGACATAATCTACCGTGACCTGAAGCCAGAAAACGTGATGGTCGACGACGACGGCTACCCGAAGCTGATCGATTTCGGAATAGCGAAGATAGTGCAAGGCAGGACCTACACCGTTGTAGGGACTCCGCATTACATGGCCCCAGAGGTCATCATCGGCAAGGGCTACGGCCTTGCTGCTGACTATTGGAGCATCGGCGTTATTTTATATGAGTTTGTCTGTGGAGGGGTGCCTTTTGGAGAGGAAGAAGAAGACCCTTACGTTATTTATGAAAAAGTTATTGAAAGGAAATTAGTTTATCCTAGTTTCGTTGACCCTCGAATGCCCTGCAAGCCGATGATCGAACAACTTTTAAGTAAAAATCCGGCGATGCGCACTGGGGGATCGGTGAATAATTTGAAGTCACACCCGTGGTTCCATGGGTTTAATTGGGATGCGCTGGTCAATCGACAACTTCCTACACCTTATAGACCTAGGCTTCCTGACTTGACGAGAGAAATTCAGTCGTCGTTGAAGGCTGCAAGAGATATCAATGAAGTCATCACCAAAGAAGAGGCTTCAGATGAACCACCTGGAAAATCTCGTCGACCGAATAATGTTCCTGAGAACTGGGATCAAGACTTTTAGCACAAATAGAGTAAGAAAGGTTATCTATTCTAAGTTTTCTTCACCTTCCAATGAGAGGGCTGTTAGTTGACTGGAAATGCGCTGGATGTCGTCAGTATTTACATATCTCTGAATGTAAACAGTCGCTTCCCCCCAACTCATATTCTTTTTGATACTTTCTAAAACAATCCAGTTATCCCCTGGAATAGTTTTAGTGAAAGAAATACCGACTGTTCCATGTTTAAGCTGAATTTGTCCGATTTTCCTCATCATATCATGATCAAAACAAGTAGAATTCGCGAAGATAAGTGACGCATCACTCCAGTCAAACTCAAAAAAGTCCTTACACAAGAACTCAACTTTCGCCAAACTTTGAAAAAGATTTTGGTTCTGACTGATAACATTTGAGATGTTTTCATCATACTTGCTTTTAATAGACAAAGAAATAGTGAAAAGTCCTTCAAGCAATTCAATTCCTCGACAAGTCGAAAACGATCCAAGAAGAGCAGCGGCGACGACTCCTTTTCCTGTGCCTGACCCCAGATCATAGAAAACTCCTTCAGTAGGAAGACATTGGAAGCGACTTTTAATGGTTTCGAAGACTTCTCCGATTGAAATGAAGTCGATCTCGCCATAAGTCAGCGTCGAGTCAGAGATTTGCCCGAAGTTCCGAGTTTCTCTTTCCTTGCGCGAGGCTTCTTTTCCGAGACTTACGGGGAACTCGCTTATTAAAGACTGGAAGATCTCGTTTTTCGCCTCTAGTGTCTCACGCTCTGAAGTGGTTAACTCGTAAGCGTTTTCCACGGGGTATTTACGTTGGAGCCAAGATTCGATCTGCTGGTCAATGCCTTCCATTATTATGAGATTACGGAAAAGGACCTTTGGTCAGGTTCGGGATTTTTAAGGGATTTTTTTGTGGGTTGGGTTTTTGATTGTGAGATCGTGAAATTGTTGGAGATTGACATGAGGTTGTGGAATTGAGGGTTTATTTAGGGGGTTTTTTTTGGGATATTTTGAGAGGATAGCATTGAAGGGTTGTGATTTTTATTTTGGGATATTTTGAGGAAGATAGGAATTGAAGGGTTGGGGTTTTTATTTTGGGATATTTTCAGTATGATAGGATTGAAGGGTTGTGATTTTTATTTTGGGATATTTTGAGTAAGATGATGAATTGAGGGGTTTGAATGATTTTTAGAATTTTAAAGGGATTGATTATTAGACACTTCTTTTACTTCGACATGGCCTGAAAAGAATGATATTCCAAGGAATCGTCCAAAGTGCGTACTTCAAGCCAGACATCATCATCCCTAACATAATAAAGATCTCATCTGTATCACTGGTTTTAATTTTACTATAAATTGTTTCATATGACTCGTTAATAATAGCTAAAAACACATTGAGCATAACGAAGTAGTTCAAAAAGATAAAAAGAAAGAAAAAAATTCCAGCGAATTCAGGCTGGACATTGTAAATCTGGTCAAAATTGACAGTTCCAAGCAACATTTTAAGCAAAGTGGTCGACGTACTTCCGATATTTCTGTATTCTTCTAAATACTGCCCGAAGCCTTTATAAGCCAGCAACACCCAGCCAATGAAGACCAGAATGAAAACTAAAAAGAAAAATAAAAGTTTATAAAGCGCCTGCGACAAAGTACCCCAAATGACCTTCAGTCCTTTCGAATTCTGAAAAAAAGAAAGGATATAAAAGTAAGAAATAAAACAACTGAATCCTGTAAAACTTGTGATAAGGTTGTAGGTAGCAGCGACTGTCATGTAGTCGATAAACTCTGAACTCCTGTCATTGAAGTTCTTGATTTTTTCTAAATATGAGTAAGCGACCATGCTGAAGCTTTTCATGAGAGAGATGAGGAAAATAGTTAACAATAAAAGATTCCAGAAGTTTTTTAATTCTTGTTTTAGACTGTTTTGCTTTATTTTCTTGTATAAAACAACTAAAAAGTAAATGATTATCAGACTGTTCACCAATTCAACTGCTATTCTCAGCTTATCTGATGTTCTCCAGCTCAGGTCCACTCGATAAAGCTTCATCACTTTACTTGCCAACACACCTCCACCTGCGATGAACTCAAACAAAAGGTCCAAACTAAGACAAAAGTCGCTGTTATAATTACAAAAGTTGCAACTGACTAGCAACATTCTAGTTTGTAGATCAATCCACTCATCACAAACAATATTTATCATTTCAAGAGCCTCATCATGAGTCAAGTTAGAGTCAAAGTAAGCTACATAGCCATTAAGCTCATAATTCGATAAATATCCTGAAACTTGTCTCGGGTTATCAAAACTTTGATATTTTGTCCAACTTTTATAAGAAAAATTCGCAATTTTAAGATTTTCTTTATATTCATTTGAATCTGAGAAGTCTTTATAACACTCCAAAGCATTTCTTCCCAGATACTCTGAAAAGTCTTGCTTACAACTGTTGACTTTTACCTTTTTCTGCAGGAATCGGACTGGCCCTATTTTTTTGTATGAGTAAGCCACGTAGTCTTTTTCCTCATCTGAGAATTCTTCTCCGTTGTAGTTCATTGACTTGTAAAGGGAATCTAAAAAAGGCTCCTGTAAGAAACTTTTGAAGTCTTCATATAAGTTCATCGTGTCAAATGATAGAGATGTGCTGGACTCCACTGGGAAGTTTACTTTGAACATCGAGTTTATTACTCCTAGTCGGGTCCAGTATGTTTTTTGTACTTTATTGAATTGTAATAAAGTCCATGTAAAGCCGATGATGTAGAGTCCATAGATTAGGAAGTGAATCAGGTTTTTGTTTCTTGCTTTGGTCTGGTTTAATTCTTCTTCAAGTTCTTTTCGTTCTTTTTCCAGTTTTGAATTTTCATCCAAAAAAAGATTATCAGCAATTTGAGTTGCTTCAAGGTTTCTAGCAGTATCTGATACTTCGCTTTCAAACCTTTCAGTTAAGTTCTTTTCTTCTTCCTTATCTCTATTTTTCGTTTTATTAACTGCTCTTAAATAATTCGCTTCCTGTCTAGTCATCAGCCAGACTTGCTTATCGTTAAAAAGTTCATCTTTGACAAAATTGCTCCCAGGGAAAATGAGTAGTTCTTGATCAGTTAATACACAGTTTATTTCAATCAAATCCCAATATCTGCAGGATTGTTTCAGCAGTTCAGAAAAAGTGATTTTTGACCCAAGATGATTAACCAACGGGAAGTCACAACATTCTTCGACTCCAGTCCACGACTTGTAAAAGACCTTAATAGTTTTTTCAGAATAATTAAAAACTTCTTCTTCAATCTGTTGATTTTTATAATTTTTTTGTGAATTTTTCAAGTCTTTTAAATTAATCTCGGCTCTTCTGATATCTGTGATCTGAGATTTCAAGTTATCAACTTTTTCTGATATCGAAGCGATTTCTAATAATATCTCTCCTGATCGACCTTGAAGTACTTCAGCTTCTTTACTTTCCTTGTCAACATTTTCAAATATTTTTGCTGAAAAAACGCTTTTAGACGCATCTACAAAGGTTTTAAAGTTGTTTATTTGAGGTTTTTCTGAAATTGTTAACTTTTTCATATCTTGAACTTTTTGAGATAGGTTTTTGCAGCGCTTTTCGACAGATTTGATTCCCATCATGCTTGAATGGATTGTTTTTTCAATACGAGAGGCCTGCTCTTCAATGGTTTGGTATTCAATTGCTTCTTTTTGGAGTGAATTTGAAAGATCTAATAGTTTTGATCGATTTTTTAGGTATTTTTTACGGAGTTGAATGATTTCATCTTCGTAGATGGTATTCATTATTGAGAGATTATTTTTAAGGTTTATTTTGATTTCAATTAATTATTGGAGCTTTGTGATTATTTGATAGTTTAGGTTTTAGTTAAACTTCTTATCTTGCATATTCCGAAGAAATACTGTTATTTTATCTTATGGATTATTTTGCATTGTATTGAATGTTTCAGATAAATGCTTTTATGTATTAATTAATGTATTAGCATTATTTCATACTGTGTTTTTTAATAATATCTAAAGTGATTGAATTCATTATTCTCTATAAAATAAAAATTAAAGGATTACTGTTATTTACATGAATGAGCTTATTATTTATTCTTATAATCTCAAAGTGAATCTATCTGATTAATAATCATATAAACCTCTTTATTCATAAACTAAATTAGATCTTAAAATAATTCTAAATCATTTCCCATAAACATTCTCCATATCTCATTAATTAATAATCTCATCAACTAATTATTCTCATCTTCCTACTTCAACAATTAATTATTCAAACCGTCGATCTCTAGAGGGCCTAACAACAAAATCATAACTAGGACAATAGTCCGGCATAAACTCATTCAAGTTAAAATAAAGCTTTCGAGATGTATACGAGGCAAAAGAGTGAACTTTATTAACCTGCACCATATCCTCATGACAATTTTCAAATCTTTTTTCATGAGGATTTTCACTAGAATAAATAGTTTTCCTTTTCAACTGTTTTTCAAAAGGAACACCTCTAATTTTTTGAGGACTTTCTATACTATTCAAAACATTCACTTCAGGAGTAGCAGTTCTTCTATTTTTCCTATTTCGAGTCTTCTTAAAACTGACCTTCGAAAAAGAAGCAGCTGGAGACTTTTTCATGAGAAAGTCATAATTTGGTTTATATCTGTTCGGAGGAGGTGACTCATGCTTATCAGCTTGAATCCTGCCAATGCTCTTGAAAAAGTAACTTCCCTTCACTTTCGAAGCAGTAAAATTCCTGGAATAATCAATTTTCGGTAATCTTGAAACATTTCCATCTCTCATCGATGCGATTTCAGAAGATTCTCCTGTGTCCTTTATCAGCGATTTCAAGAAAAAAAGACTTCTTCTAGAAGCGATTTGACCTGGTTTGGAAATCATGGGCTTGATGCAGTCTTTAATTTCAAAACTTTTCATAATTATTAAACTCAAAACTTTTTAGTAACTTTTCTTTGAGCTTTAACAGCTCTTACAGTCCGAGCGAATTTTTTTCCTATGTTTTTTTTATTAGGTTTGTTGGCATTTTTGCGGTTTTTGTATTTTTTCCAGTTCTTTTGGATGATTAACACGCTTTCAAGTTTAACCTGATCACAAATTTCATCGAAAAACTTGAGTTGTTCCTTTAACTTCAAACGGCTTCGAAGAAGGGAAAATTTTAATCTTGCTGAAAAGCCCCTGAAGACTTTTTGGATAAAAACAGCAGATTTTTCTTTTAGTGACTGTTCAAGTTGAGGAAGGATTTTTTTTTTATAGAAAATTCTCCAATTTCGTTGAATTTTTAAAGCAGCTGATTCTTTTCGAGCTTTTAAATCTTTTAAGCCTTTTGAAAACCTGAATTTTTTCCAGTTTTTCTGGATTTTCTGAGCTGCTTGGTTCATGAGTCGAGTCCTGAAAAGGTAATACCCAAGTTCAACGACTTCAAAAACACTTTTCTTTAAATTTTTGGAAGGAATAAGAATATTGAAATCCTGCCAAAACCTTTCAACAACCTTTCCCTTTAAAATCCTTTCTTTTTTTTCTCTATGTGTAGAAAGATCTCTTAAAATTCTTTTTTCAAAAAGAATTTTTTTTAGGTTGTTGGGGTCAGTCTTCGCATTGTTTGGGGAAAGAATGGGAGGCAAAGGGTTGAGTCCTTGTCTGGGACTTGTTGGGCTGTAAAATTGACTGAGAGAATTCGGAAGGTTTGTATTTACTTCTCTTGTAGGTCTGCTGTAGTTATAATGAATCAGCTTGGGTAGCATTCGGGATTATTAAATAATTCTGTGCATTTTCATCAAGATTAAAATAATGGTGGCTCTTGTTCTGACTTTGATTAGACTTGCTGTTGCTTCGAAGTGGGTCGAGTACAAGTTCGGACTTGAGTATGGAGACAATATTTATGATTATTCTGGAAATGGACGTGATGGAACTAATGGTGCCCTGAATTCGGATAACAAAGCGAAAATGACTGATAGAGGAATGTACTTTGATGGGGGAAAGGTTCATATCGATGTTCCTGAGAAGTACTCTGGACCTTATCTTGGGACTTTTTTTTCTGTTGTTCTTTGGACCATGCCTAAGGACGAAGATGGGATTATTTTCAGAAGAGGCCCTGGGTCTATTAATAATAATTTTTTGATTACTAGAGACAAAGCGAAATCTTCTGTGGATTTCGAGATCAATTACTCGGGTAGTCTTTCAACAACTTGTAGTAATTACGATGTGGGTAAGAGATAATAAGGAACTTGGACTTTGTTGATTTTGATTTATCAGAATAAGGAATTTCAGTTGTTGACTCAGAATTGTCAGTCTAGTAAAGTCAGCAAAAGTTATGTTGAGCAGGGGAATAATTACTTTACTTATTTAGGAAGTCCTTATTCTACGGCTTTTAAGGGATTTATCTGGTATTTCTTGATTATACAGTCGGTAGAGTCACTTGATACTTATAGATCTTCTGGAAGTTATACAACATGCTCACTTGGACCTTGCACTACTTGTGATAATGCAGTGATCGACCCAGACTATGGAACTGTTTGTTTGTCTCAAGTGACTGACCCGAGCATGAACTCTTATTCAAAGAGCTGTTCCAGCACATATGGCTGTACTCTTACTTCGACTTACTCCTGCAGTTGCTCATATACTTGTCTCTATAATCAGATTACGAGAAAATGCTCATGCATTGATAAGTATGGAACTACCTCATCAATAAACTGCAAATGTCAATCAGGTTATTACATAAAAAGCAATCTCTGCTGCAATACCAAATGTTCTGCATGCAGCTCTTCCTCAACTTGCACATCTTGCAACGATGCAAATGCTGAAGTAGTTTCAGATGGATGTAGCTGTAAAAGTGGTTATTTCTTGTCAAGTACTTCTTCTACAACAAGTTATTGTAGTAAGTGTAAGAATAACTGCGAGTCCTGCACTTCTTCATCTGACTGCTCTTCATGTTTCGACTCTAATGCTGAAGTGGTTAGTAATGCGTGTGTTTGTAAAGCTGCACATTATGGAAGTCCTTCCAGTGATTATACAAGTTCTTGCTTTCCTTGCTCGACTGGATGCTCGACTTGCACTGCGGCGGCTTGCCAGTCTTGTTATGATTCTAATGCGGAGGCGAGTGGCAGTGATTGCAAATGCAAAGCTGGGTATTTCGGAAGTCCTTCTAGTAGCGTATCGAGTTCTACGTGTTATCCTTGTACTTCTAAGTGCTCTGTTTGTGATTCGGCGACCACATGCACTGAATGTTTTGACCAATATGCCGAATTTATAAATGGAGAATGTATCTGTAAATCCGGTTACTTTGGAGTGGCTTCCACTGATAACTCAGTAGGATGTCAAGCATGCAAAGCCATGTGCTCATCTTGTACTACAACAAGTGACTGTCTCAGTTGCTTCGACCAAAACTCCGAGGTTTCACAAAATTCATGTGTTTGTAAAACAGCACATTATGGAAGTCCATCTAGCAGCTCAGTAAGTACCTGTTATCCTTGTGAAAGTAAGTGCTCAGCATGCACTTCTAATGAATGTCTTAGCTGCTATGATGAGAATGCGAAGGTCAATGGGAAAGATTGTGAATGTAAATTAGGATATTTCGGAACACCTGCTGAAAATTCATTGGCTACTAATTGTTTTGCATGCCCTGATAAATGTTCAGTGTGTGATTCAGCAAGCACTTGCACTACGTGCTTTGATCAATATGCCGAATTTGTTAACAGTGAATGCATTTGCAAAACAGGTTATTTCGGTATAGCTTCCTCAGATGGTTCTCCTGGTTGCTCCTCATGCAAATTAAAGTGCTCTTCGTGCACCAGTTCTAATGATTGCTCTAGTTGTTATGATTCAAATAGTGAAGTGGTCAATGATGAATGTGTTTGTAAGAATGGATATTTTTCTTCGATTTCTAATGGCTCTTCAAGTTGCCTAGCTTGTCCAACAGGATGCAAAGAATGCACTTCATCAAGTGATTGCTCAACTTGCTTTGATGATAATGCTTCATTTGACGGAACGTCTTGTGTATGCAATCAAGGATATTTTGGAACGACAGCTCAAACATATGAACAAACCTGCTTCGCCTGTCCAGCCAAATGCAAAGTTTGTACAAGTTCAACAGACTGCTCAACATGCTTCGACTCGAACGCTTCTTTTGATAGTGGGTCCTGTGCATGCAAATCAAAGTATTACGGGGAAGCTTCAAGTGATTCTACTTCAGAATCTGGATGTTTTCACTGTTTATCTGATTGTGCTTCTTGTGATTCAGGGCAAGACTGCTCATCATGCCTGGATTCAAATGCAGAAGTGATTAATGGACTTTGTGAATGCAAGATGGGATTTTATGGAACACCTTATGATGGAAGTTCTACTGGTTGTCAAAGCTGTCTTGTTGGATGTAAAACTTGCACATCAGGACTTGATTGTAGTGAATGTTTTGACCCATCGGCTGAAATTAAGAATAATGAATGTGTGTGTAAAAGTGGATTTTATGGAAATGTTGTTGATTCTGGAACTTCTTGTTTCGCGTGTAAGTCTGGGTGCTCATCCTGTACTGATTCAAGCGATTGCCTAGAATGTTTCGACCAAAATTCATTAATCACCGAAAACCTTTGCCAATGCAAATCAGGTTACTTCCAACAACCAGACAAAATCACCTGCGAAGCCTGCAAAGACGACTGTTCAAAATGTTCATCTAAAAACAATTGCCAAGCCTGTTCTGACCCAAACGCAATATCAATAAACGGTCTTTGCACCTGCCTGAACGGTTACTTCAAACTCGGTTCATCCTGCGAAGCCTGTTCAAACGAGTGCGAAACATGTTCATCTCTAGAAAAATGTTTAACCTGCACCTCAAAAAATGCAAAGCCAGACAATTCCTCAAAATGTTCCTGCACATCCGGTTTTTTCAACACCTCATTGCTAATCTCAGAACTTTCCTGCATACCCTGTCCTTCCGAGTGCTTAGAATGCGAATCATCATCTTTCTGTAAAATTTGCAAATCAAAAAACGCTTTATTAAGCAACTCAGGGGAATGTGTTTGTGGTGAAGGTTTTTTTAACACTTCAAGTTTGTCTTCAGAAGACTCATGTAAAAAATGTAATTTTTCTTGTAAGACTTGCAGTGATTTGAAGACTTGCACTGAATGTTTTGGGAAAAATACAGTCTTGATTGATGGAAAGTGTCGATGTAAGGAAAAGTTTTACTTGAATGATAGTCAATTGGATTGCTTGCCTTGTCCGGGCAGCACGATTGAAGGGAAATGTAAAGCTTTTTGTCCTGAGGGGGAAGGGTGGGTCAGAGGCGCTTGTGTCAGATGTCCGGACCTCTGCATTGAATGTGATTCAAAGAGTAACTGCTTGAAATGCGTTGAAAACTCTAGTTTGCAGAATGGGTCTTGCTTTTGTTTTAAGGGTTTTCAAAGTTCTGATGGAATATGTGATCCTGCTTATTTTTACTTTTCTTTCACTGAGGTTAAAAAAAAAATACTGAAAATTCGATTTACTGATGAACCGCTTGAGTCACTTAGTCAGAAGGACTTTAGTTTAAATGTTGATGGGACTTCGACTCGGTTTGAACTTAAGCAAATTAGCAAAATGGTTTATTTTGTTTTACTTGATCAGAATTTGGAACTTAATGAAACTAATGATCTTGTTATTTTTATTAATAAGTCCCCGTTGATTAGTACGGAAAATTCTCAATTGCATAAATACTCTGCGAGTTTGATTATACAAAATAATAAAGTTACTGAAGAGGATGTGTCTTCAGTTTCACAGGGTTTAGCAAGTTTTGCTATGGGAAGTGCGGCAACAGCTAACCCTGGTTCATGTTGGATGCTGATTAACACCTTGCAGATGATTTCGTATCTTCCATTTAATTCTGTTCCATATACAGAAAATTTACAGGATTTTTCATCATCACTGAGCAATTACAACATACTTCCAAACATCTTGTCCATGACTCTTGACCATGAAAGCACTTCTGATCCATACCAACCAGCTAAATACTGTAACTTCAAATCATCAGTATTTTGGGTGAATTTCGGCACATTTTTCACAGTCTTTGTAATATGTCTAGGAATTCTTCCATTTTTATACTTGGGTCTACATCTGAACCTAACAAAACGAATCAGTTTTAACCTGATCCAACAGTACAAATTCTCATTTTTCATCAGATTTTGGCTAGTAGCTTACATTCCAGTAGGCATTTATTCATTTATCCAGTTAAACTCTGTAATATTTACCTAGGAAATCAAAAACCCTATTTCAGGATACGTGAATTTTGTGTCAGCAGGTTTTTTTTTGGTACTCTTTATTCAGGCAGCAGTAATTTTTACCCCTTTCGGCCTATCATTTTTCTTATATCGAAAGAAAAATCTTCTTCAAAACAAAGATTTCAGATTAAAATTCAGTAGTCTTTTCGAAGAACTAAAAGAAGACCCAGACCTTGCAAGTTTGATGTACTACCCAATAATAACACTGCGAAAGTTGTTATTTATAACAATCCAATGCGTCCTCTGGAAGAGTCCAGGAAGTCAATCCGCATTAAACTCATTCTTGACTTTAACCCATGCAGGTTATTTGATTTACTTCAGACCATTAAAAAGTTTTCTTCCTTTACTTTCAGAGTTACTCGGTCAAGTTTGTGTTTTCATCTGCATAATTTCTACAACATTTTTATACGACGATAAAAACCTTTTTTCAGTTAAAGACATAGAAGACAGTTTCAAGTACACAGTCTTCGTCACCATCTCTTTACAGACAGGACTTTGTTTTTACTACTCATTTAAATTTTTCCTAAACCTCTGGAAAAAATACCGAAGTCAAAGTCAAGCCTTGAAACAATCCTCAACAATTTCTTCTCAAAGAGAACCAGAACTCACCATCATTCACGGAAGGTCAAGTTCAAGAGGCTTAATCATCGAAAAAGATGAAAACCTTTAAACCTAACCATTCAATTAAATTCACCTAAACAATAAACAAAATGGGAAACTGTCAATGCTGGCATGCAAATTTGAACGAGCCGACGCTAGGAACACGAATTCCTTTACCTGACGAGTTGAACGTCTCAGCCCTTCCTCCTCGTCTTGCAAAGCTGGCGGAAAAGGCGATTTCAAACACAACATGCGACATAAAAACGATAGACCTGTCAAATCGCGAGCTGGGCGAGGAAGGTGCTATGAACTTTCACAACATTCTTCAATATTACACCCACATCCAGGCTTTACTCCTTCCTGGAACTCGATTATCAGCTGACCATCTTAACACGTTTTCTGAAAACCTGATCGAATGCTCTAAGTTGCTGGAACTTGACTTGAGTCATAACCTTTTAGGTCCTAAAGGAGCAGAAAAACTGGCTTCTATCCTTCCAAGGTTCATGAAATTAGAAATTCTTAAGTTACAGGAAGTTTCACTTGAAAGTGCTGGAATGATTTATCTTAGTGAAGGACTTACTAGTTTGAAGAATTTGAAAGAGTTGAATGTTTCGGAAAATAAAATTGGAGACTCTGGAATCAAGATCCTTGCAAGTGTCGTTGGAGCTTTTCCGAAGTTGAAGGCTTTTGATATTCATCATAATGAAATTTCAATTGCTGGATGTGTTTTTATTGGAAATTGTCTTAAGGTGTTAAATGAGTTGGAGGTGTTTAAGGTTGGAAGCAACTTTTTAATGAAGGATGGAGGGAATACGGTGGTTACTCAACTTCCGGCTACTCTTAAACAGTTGTGGATGGAGTCTACTGGACTTGAAGACTCGCATATTATTCTATTTGCACCGATTATGTCAAGTTTTGTTGGATTAGAAGTTTTGATACTTGATCAGAATCTTATTGGTCCGAAGGGAGCTGAAGTGCTGACTACTTGTTTACCTAAGTTGAGGCTTAAGACTTTAAGTTTGGTTGGATGTGATGTGAGTCTTTATCGAAAGGCTTTGAGTGTCGCGAGTGAAGGTACTGAAGTTTTAATATGATCTTCTTTAAGGTATTTATGAATTTATAAGGAACTTTTATTGGGATTTCTGAATGATTGGAAATTTTTCATAGTTTTTTTATGAATTTTAAGGAATTTTTATTGGGATTTCGTTATGATTGGAAATTTTTCATAGTTTGTTTATGAGTTTTAAGAAATTTTTGTTGGGATTTCGTAATGATTGGAAATTTTTCATAGTTTGTTTATGAGTTTTAAGGAATTTTTATTGGGATTTCTGAATGATTGGAAATTTTAATAGTTTATATGATTTTTAAAATTACTTTAAAAAATTGTTGATTTTTTTCTTGTTTCAAGCCGTGCGTTTATCAACTTTCTATCTGCGAAAAATCGATTCGCATCTGCTTTGGCTCGAGATGCGAGAATAGAAGCTAAGGATAAAGAAGGAAGTTTTGCTTTATTATCTGCGAAATTTGGTTTTAGGTCTTTAGGACTTTCGGATCCTTTGTAAATATTTGGGACGCTACTTCGATGGATTGATGGTTTAAGGACTGATGTGTCGTATTTTAAGTCTTCGAAGATTGTTTCGTGAGGATTGATTTTTATGTCTTTCAGTTTCGGACGAATCGACTTTTTATAAGTGGATGATGGAGAATGAATGAAGTGCTTTCCGAATTTTCTTCTGTTTTCATATAAAAATTCTACTGCCTGTTGGGATGTAACTTCACCTGGGCCGATTGAGTAGTCTGTGTCAGGCAGGTAATCTTTACTAACTATACTTTGTAAGTTTTTAAACTCTTTTGAGTACTTTTCTTCCTTTTTCAATTTTAACCTTTCTTCAATCTTTTCAAGGCCTTTTTTATAGTCTTGATTTCTGATTTTCCTTTTCAGTAAATTTTCAAGGTCAATTGAATTTTGCCCTTCGATGATTTTTTTCTCGATTACGCTCGATGCTTCATTGACATCTCTTTGTAAATCGTCACATGTCCAAACAAAATCATTCAAATTACTGAATTTTTTTATTCCTAACTTGGATGACTGTAGTTCTGAAAATTTAGTTGAAGGAGTTTCTTCAGTCTTTACACAGTTCGGAGAGTAAATCGTTGTCTTTAAACGGGTATTCATAAAGTGCCCTTTTTGAAGTGGTTTTAATGTTGATTTTGTCGATGATGATTGTTTCATTCTTGAGTATAAAATATTAAAATTATGAAAGTTAATAAAACTTGTTCATTATTTTCAATAATTTTCCCAAATCAGTAATAAAAAATAATCATGAGAATACTCAAAAGATTGATATCAATGTCTAATATTGACTCAAAACCATAAAAACTATCACAAAGAAAAATTATCAACCCAACAACGACACCTAATCAAAATACCTACAAAATCCTACAAAAAAAATCCGAAACACGATCAAGAACCCAAAGACAATGATTCCAAAATAAAATAACCTTATTAATCAAAATGATTAAACCCTGCAACAAATCCCTTATCAAGACTCCAGAAATCTCAACACATAACAAGACTCTCTCAATCCAACCAATCAAATTAAAGTCAATAACCCAAGAGCGTCTCCTACTCCGTTCCTTAAAATTAAACAAATCTCTTACTTCCCCCCTAACGGATCAGAAATTTGAAAAACAACTAATCGAACTAGAAGGACTTCGAAAGCCTGGCAACGACTCGAAATTCGACATGAATAAGTTAAAAAAAGAAATCACGACAGCGACATCAAAAGCTTTGGAAATCGCTCAAAACTACAGTCTCAGTAAAAACACGCTAAACTTAAGAAGTTCACGAAGACTGGCACATCAACAAAAGTTCACCTTTGAAGGGTCTCCTTTATTAACAGAAAGGGCGAGTTGTTCAAGTTACTTCGAATTAGGTTCATTAAAAGTGGAAACTCCTAAAATGAGTTCGAAAAGAACTCAAAAAAATCAACTTTTAAATAAACAGGAACTGTCTAAAGATTTGGAAGTTTCAGGTCTTTCAAAGGAAAATATTTTTATATCAAAAGTAAGACAAGCCACGTTGAAGCTGAGGGAAATGCGTAAGAAATTATATCAGTTTATATAAGGTTCTTAAAATGTTACTAATGCTGAATGAAAATAACCACAGGATACCTTTTTTGGCCATTTTCCTGTCGATGTTGTCACGTCGATAGGGGTTGGCTCGTGGTAGTCTTCTTGGGTGAAGTCGCCGAGCTGGTGGTAGAAGCCGTAGCCCCAGGCGAACATCGTCCCGTCTTCAGTCATCCCGATCATGTGTCTTCCTCCACAGCTGAAATCAATAAATTTATTTCTTTTTATCTGTTCTGGTTGCAGAATGTCTTTTGTCTTTCCCAGTCCAAGTCTTCCAAAACTTCCCTTTCCAAATGTAAACAAGTCTTTCGTTTTACTTAAAACTGCACTGAAAGAGTCGCCGCAGCCTATTTTTGAACCAGAGCCATTTGCAAAGACTGGAATTTTAAAGCATTTGTTGTAGTTTAAATAATTCACACCCTGACCTAATTGGCCATGCTGAGTTGAGCCTGCACTGAAGACCTCTCCAGTTGGTGTTAAAAGGAGAGTGTGAGATGTTCCACAAGAGATCTGCTTTGCTAAGATGTCGATTTTTAAAGGTTGTGGTTCTTTACGAAATACTTGATGTTTAAGTTGAGTTGGTGACCTGAATAAGCGACCGTCTGGGTTACTTCCCCAGATAAACCCAACATGATTACAAGTAACAGCAGCTGAATGACTAAACCCAGCAGAAACCGAAACGACATCTGAGATCCCTTCAACTTGAACAGGCCAAGACCGATCATAAAAATCTGCAAGTCCAAGTTGTCCTTCTCCATTATACCCCCAAGCAAAGACCACTCCTTTAGCAACACAAAGAGTATGTTGAAATCCACAAGCCACAGCTTCAACAGGAACATGATTCAAAGGATGAGTGACCGGCTGTATTTCATGCGAATTTTCCGCTTTTCCATTCCCAAGCTGGCCACAAACGCCTCTTCCAACAGTAAACAAAACGCCTTGACTATTAATAAAAGCAGTATGATAATATCCACAAACCACTTCAACAAATTCCTCTTCAGGATTATGAAAAATAGGAAGCGCGTCATATTTTTCAAATGCACAACTGCCGTCTTTATTCGCTCCAAACATCAACACATTATTATTCTTCACGATTTCCACCTCAACAGTGCCTTTAGACTCTTCAGGTATTTTAAAAACCGGAGGAGGGTTGAACTTCAAAGCTTCTGTCGAGGACGTCTCAGGTGACAGGTCAAAAGAAGAGGTCTTGTCTTGACTTTCAGTGACAGGTTCTTCTACTTTAGAGACATCTTCACAGATAAGTCGAAAAGGTGTCGGCGAGGAGTCGTTTTCTCTTGTCGCGGGCTGTGGCTTTTTTGATGGAGTTACTTGCACTTTGCTCCGGTCTCTCGCGGTTGCTGTTGTTACTTTGTGCCCTGGCTTTCTTATTCGGTAGTTGTCGACTTTTAAGTTTGAGTTTCGGGTTGTCAGAGGCTTTGAAGTCGCTCTTGAAGATGGACGAGGCATGCTTGTCTTTCTTTTGTGATTTGATAGATTTTCGTGGAGTTTTTCGAGGAGGGAGTAGTAACGCTCGTCGAAACCCGCTAGTTCTATTAGGTAAGAGTTTCTTAGCTTTAAACACTCTTCTTCCCAGATTGGGATTGAGGAACAGTCCACTTTTGATTCGAAAAGCTGACGCTGGATGTCGAAACCGATTATTCCTTGGCGTTTTAATTCGTTTACTTGTGTCATTAGGTTGTTTTTTAGCTCGATTTGATGTGTGAAGTTCTTTTGAAGTTCTTTGTACATCTCGACGTAGCTGAGATCAGAGATATTAATATATTTAATCACTTTTTCCTCTTGACATTCAGCTTTACTTGCAAGCTGCATACGAAGTCTCGCAATTTCCTCATCCTTAGCCGCAAGAGCAGCAGCCATTTGACTTTCAAGTGCTGAGACTTTACTTTTATACGTTACCAAAAGTGCAGCATCATCAATAACTTCATTAACCACAGGGCTATTTTTAATACACTTTGCCCTAGAAGCGAACCTAAGAGTACTGAGACTCAAAGGCAAATTATTAATATCAGGAGCAATCATACAAATAATACTAGTAACCGCATTTCCTCCAAGACTATTACAAAGAATCCTTGTCAACTTACTGTCTCTATACGGCACATGACCCGCAGGGTTATCCGCAAGCCGGTTGATGACGTTGGTTAAGATAAATAAACTTTTGTTAATAAAAGAAGTCTCATTCGTATCTCCAACTTCCGACATTCTTTCAGACCCTGCCAAGTCAACTAAATTAACAACAGAAAACTTTACAGTTCCTTTCATATGCAGATGTTTTTCCTCATCAGCATCAACACCCTGGAATTCTTTACTTTCAATAAGCACCCGAAAGACCGAGTGTGATCGAGAAGAGTGCTCATGAATGTTAGTCGCTCGATAACTTCTCTGTTTCTCGCCAAGGTCAAGAACCTTCAAAGCCTCGAAGACTGAATGACAAGGGACTTGTTTGAGACCTGCGACAAAGTAACCTTCAACAGGGTCTTCTCGGATTTTTAAGTTGATTGAACGAGTGTCGAGTAGGTCGTTGATGACTTCATTGTAGATTTCTAGGAAAGATACCCAAATTTTAAATTCTGTGTTGTTTATCTTTTGGAGTTTTTCGTAGAGGTAGTTGAGGGACTGAGGGATTATCCCGTTTGAAGATCCTATCATTGTGTGAGTCTTTCCTGATGTTGTTTGGCCATATGCGAAGACTGTGCCGTTGTAACCTTCTAAAGCGTGGTCAAGAATCTCTTTCGTTGTTGATTCGAATACTTCTAATGTATCGCTTGATGGGGAAAAAACCTTGTCAAATGTGAAGGATGACTGGGTTTTTGATATTGGAGCTTTTAGGGATATTGTTGATGATGAGTAGTGGAAGGAGTCTTTGCTTTCTGATGGGAAAAGTGGACGTGGACGGATAAAGACTTTGATTCGGTTGTCGATTTTTTGCATTTGAATTGATTATTAAGAAATTTGCATGGGTTTTTTGGATTAGTGGAAAGAAGGTTAGAGTGATAGAAGGATTATATTTTTTAGTTTTTTTTAATGATTGGGTGTCGTTTAAGGAAATTGAAGTTGAACTCTGAATCAACTATAAATGACTGAAACAACCTTCGAGAAATACATGCGTAAGCTAAACCAAACTTTATGCAACTGGGGATTAGCAACACCGAAAAAGCCAAAGCCAGGAGTCTTTTACGATAACTCTGCTCCTCTTTGGAGATGTCCTTCGCCGATTTTACTTCTAATCACAGGATGTCTTCATCTTCTGATATTTTTTATTATGCTGATTGTTAGTGCGATGATTTTAGACTTCTCGGATAAGTGTAGTCCAGTCACTGCAAATGTAAGAAACTTGCTAATTTTTTTATTCTTGTTCAATGGAGGCTTCGAGTTTTACATGTCACGAAATCAGATGGGGACAGATAAACAATGGTGCAGGTATATCACGATCTCTATTTTCACTTTAGGTATTCAGATTTTTCTATCTGTTATTCTTGGATCTGCTATTCATGGGTGTCAAGAAACAGATAAAACTTCTTATGATGTTGCTGTTACTTGTGTATTACTTGGATTTATTCTCTCTGGATTTGGATTTTCAGTGATTATTTATATGATTTTTAAATTTTATATACGAGGGAATCCCTTAGCGTACAACCAGGAGCCTGTTAATTAATCGATTTGAAGTTAGTTAATAAAATCGCTTAATGAATAAAGTTTAACTTTTCAGCTTATTGAATAAATTGTTATGTTCACAAGTGGTAAATTTTTTCTTCATATACTAATCATTTTTTATGTCATTTGAGTAGATATTATTAAATCTTCTAGATTTAATTCAGGTATACTTATTTATACACTAAGAATACATTAAATAATCAAATAATTTATGCAAGAATCAGAAGAAATTTTAAATAGTCTTCTCCAAGACCCAGACAACAATAAATGTTGTGACTGTCGTTTAGAAAACCCAAGATGGGCAAGTGTTAGTCACGGGATTTTTATTTGTCTTCAATGTGCAGGAATTCATAGAGGTCTTGGCGTCCAGATTAGTTTTGTTAGAAGTTTAACACTGGATACATGGAACAAGTCTCAGCTATCTTTGATGTCAGAAGGCGGAAATCGCAAATTTCTTGAATTCATGGATAACTACGGCTTAGGACATCATTCAATAAAAGACAAATACATTACTACAGCTGCATCTTATTATCGAAAACATTTAAAAGCAACAGCTTATAACGAGGTATTCGAAGAAGAAGCTCCAAGGTTCGAAGAAGCAGGAGTCTTTATAACAGCGAAGCCAAATGAAGAGGCAAAAAGAAATGTGTCTCCGAAACCCGCAGGAATCGGTAAATTCACTGATTACCTGGAAAACTTCAGTAAAAAGGTCAAAGACACAGCAAAGGAAGTAGCAGATAAACCTCAAATCTTGGAAATAAGAGAAAAAACTCAGGAATTTATAGAAAAAGTAAATATTACGATACAAGATGCAGTACAAAAAACTAAAGAAAGTGAAACTTTTCAATCTGTCAGAGCGAAATCATCAAGAGCCTTCACCCAAGTTGAAGATTCAGCGAAAAAGTGGATTGGGAAGTTCAAAGATGCGATGTAAGGCTGAGTTAGAGTAATTTACTAATGAAGTAACCAGAAAGACTATTTAATAATTAGTAACCTAAAATTTACTAATAAAGCAGCCTTAAAGGATAATTGTATAATTATTTACACCTAAAATTGCCTAATGAAGAGACATGACTATGTTATACTTATTTATACCTAAATATATCCTAAGTCACATCTCGGGCATTTAATCAACTTCTTAATATCCAAAATCCACTCTTGACTCAAAGCTGGCCGTTCCTTACCCTTCAAAACAACTTCCAAATCCAATTTCCTTTGAAAATTCTGTACAATCAAATCAGCCTCAGCACAATTTTTCTTTTTAAATTTATTACCCGGGACCAATTTTTCCCAAACCTTCAATTCATAATCATAACTCTGCCAGAACCCAAGACTAAAAATAAGTTCCTCAACATTCAAAAACATCTTTGCCTGATTTTTCAGTATCTCAATTGAAAATCCCTTAAAAGCCGAATCACTGATTCCAAAAAGGTTGACAGAATGAGCGCTTATTTCTTGTATAAAAATTTCAATGATTTTTAAAGCGTCCTGCATTTTTACCTTCAACTTTTCGGCCTGTTGTGCATTTTTTAGTCCTTTTTCATCGTTTTCGTCTTCGAAAACTCTTCGGATTAAAGAACTTGAGAAGTTTCGAAAGACTTTAGAAAAAATTTCAATTGTTTCGTTTGCTAGGTCTGGACTTGAATCGAAGGTTTGAAAGGTTGAAGGGATTTTTGTTGGTTTGAAGCGAACTGTCACGTTTGCGTTACTTTCTATTCGTGCTTCTGTGCATAACTCGAATTCTTTTAGCAGTTTAGATGAGTATTGTTTTAGGTTTTGAAGAAAGGTTTCTTTGAAGGATTGCAGTTTTAGTGGCATCAATGGATCTTCGGGGTCTTCTTTTTCTAGAGAGGACTTACCTGGCATTGAATTTCGTGATTTTGATTTCTTTGACTTTAAACGATTTTTTTTACCCATTT
The DNA here is from genome assembly GCA_006503475.1 of Stentor roeselii. NCBI lineage: Eukaryota > Ciliophora > Heterotrichea > Heterotrichida > Stentoridae > Stentor > Stentor roeselii. The sequence goes on from RSEH01000037.1 coordinate 82,659, forward strand.
ATTGATTATTTGGAAGGATTTATGGTTTTTTTAGTGATTATGGAATCATTAGTTTGGATGGCTTTTGAAGGATTAAGTTGAACAGATCTCTCATATTAATTTGCTTATAATATGTAAGATTGCAATTTTCTTTTTCACATGTTGAATAAAAATCACTTTATAGATGTGGCCATTCTAAGCATTACGATTTGAACTTATAGATATAATTGCTCATATAGACTTAAAAGATGTTGCTTTAAAGCTTCAAAATGGCGGCACAAGATTTCTGATTTCATCGCAGGTCAAAGGTATCCTCTACCCATAGAATTCTTCGGAAACGAAAATTGATTTGATTACTTTTCATATATTCAGCATCAATAGAAATCTATTTAATAAATAAAAAAGTATACTTTAAATATAAAGATCGATGTTCCGAGCTCCTTAGAGATATTAGTTCAATATTTGAGAGGATGTGACATTCCACTACTTTTTCACCACATTTGAGAATATCATAAATTATGTAATTATTAGGAATTCATAATGCAGATAGTTACTCTAGTAATCTTAAAGTCTAAATGTGATCTTTTAATAAGATTTCTTGATAATCTTTTATGTTTTCTTTTTGTGAATGATCATAAAATTAATGTTTAGTGAAATCAGCTTAATCTAATTATATTAAAGTGATTAAATTTTTCTATGATGTTTCAATGCAATGTTAAAGTTTAATTAGCAATTCGATAATTATTGTTCAACGTTAATTTTCTGATGTACTATCTCACAATTATTATGATTCAAGAAAAACAGAAAATATATTAGCTGGTCAGTCTATAAGAAACCAATATGAGAATATATTAATTAACCAAAACCTCTCGATTCAAATCGAATTTTTCTTCATTATTATTCGAACTCTGGTCAATTGTCTTAAGCTGGTTGTCAACCATAGAAAAAATTTTCTCTATAATTTTAAAACCTATTTCTTATTATCACTGTTATAATGTACTTTGGCATAATTTATTTTCTGCCGATTCATTATCTTAGACTGTATTTTGTCAATTTATTCTGATTTTAACTTCAATTTATGATTTTAGTTCTTGAACTGTTATTTATCTCAAGAATGTTTCGAATTTGTTTTTGACAATTTTCGGTTTTCTCATTATAGCCTTAATTAGTCAGATCGTAAATATCTTGCAATAATTAATCTGAATGAATTCAGATAAACTATTTTTAAGAGATTCCCGCTTTGAGCAAGAAGGATAACTTACTGGTTGATTCAAAGTGCATTTCGTTGAAGAAATATGGTTTAATTTCTTTCGAACCAGCTCAGCTTACTCTCAAACTGATTAGGGGTATGTTCTTAATGAATTTATGACTGATTTAAATGAGTTTAATCAATATAAAGATCTATTTAGCTTGTATAAAGATCTATTTTAATCAGATACAGATTTGAATTTCAATAAGATAATTGAAACAATTTATAATGAGCTGATAGAAATAACAAAATAATGATTCATTATCATACAGTAACTACTAGAGTAGCAAGAGAATTTAATTTTTAAAGAGATTTTATAAATAATTACTTGCAAACTTGATGAATTTCACAAAGATGAAGGTAAATAAAACAATTATACACAGAAGTATGATAAAAAATAAAAGTGAAGATTATGATAGAATAACATAAAATTACAAAAATTAATTAGAATAATAATATATAATTAAGTTTTTTATTACTGATCACCTGGTATTTTTTTTTCATTTAAAACCTTGAAATTCTCAAATTTAATTACTATTTCTACTAAAGAGATACCACTTCAATATAAATCCTACCCTTAAAATTATAAACTACTAAGTTAAGTTACCTAAACAGTATATTTCATCAAATAAAAAACACCATCACAACTATTAACTTATAATCAATCAGAATGAAACCAATATAAAAACCTACTAAAATCCTTATCTATGAACATTCTTCGAGCCATCTGGAAGACTTTCAACAGTAAAAGGAATTTCCACATTCATATCTTTCAATTCTTTCAAGACCTTAACGATTTCCTCAATATTTGCTCGATCAAAAGCATCCTGCAATTTAATCCGATAATTTTCAAGTTCTTCCATAACTATTACTACTCTGTAATATTAATCCAATCAGTATACTTAATAATAGCTTCCCCAATGACTTCATCCATCAAAGGAAACTCAAGCATTACCTTTAAAGCTGAGTTTGTTCCAGTTTTAAATATCAAACTAGCAGAAGTGATCTTTATTGCAAGTCTTGGAAAGAAACTTAATCGATTGATTGGATATATTGCGTCAATTACTAAGAAGGTAAAACATGATGCTAAAGTGGTGAATCTTGTTTCGTGCCAGAAGACATTTTTGCAGTATTTTATGTAGTCTTTTTCTAATTGTGAGATCTTTTTGTCACCTGAGGCGAATTTCTGGTGGAGGAAATGACTTACTCTGTAAATTTCTTTGAGTTCTTTTTTGGTGTAAGGCCCTTCCTTTTTGTGTCTGTATCTATTCAGCATTTTTATTCCAATAGAAAAAGTAACCTCCGACTAGTTTTCCCTCCAGTATAATCATGGTTATAAATGGGTTTAACAGGTTCTCACGAACTGCATGCAGGTGTCAAAACATTAGTTTTATCAGGTGAGTTAGTCCGAGGTCTACGAGAAAGGTTCGAAATGATAAGCGATTCATTCGGATTCGACCGAGAAGAAATCAAGACCTTATACAAGGCGAAGCCCGAGCAAGTCGACCTGATATTCGAGATCTTCGACCCGAACGACCGAGGGAAGGTCGACGCTTACGAGTTCATAGCAGGAATGATAATAGTCTCAGAAGCTTCTTTAGAATCAAAGGCCGACATCTTATTCGAGCTTTACGATTTCGACCACAGCAAAAGTCTTTCCTTCGACGAGTTGATAATAATGCTTCGAACAGCGATGAACGCTCTCTGTTACATGACAGGCACTCAGCCGGTATCAATGGAAGAGCTTGAAACTCACACAACTCGAGTCTTTTCAAAAATCGACACAAATAAAGACGACTCGATTTCCCTTGCTGAATGGATTAGTTTTATTACGAGAGATGTGGAAGTTGTACAGATCCTTGAATCAGCTGGACTTATCACTCGCGAAGACAGAAGACCGAACTTCGGGTCTGAGGACAGTCCAGAAATGGACAGTGATTTAGAAAATGAAACGAATCGAAGGGACTTCAACAGGTCTGCCATTCAGGAAAGGGTTAAAGAAGGGGTGGAAGTCTTGGATGACTCACCTTTTTTACTTGAATCTGTTGGCGAAGGCGACCAGTTCTTAGCAGTCAAGCCTTGGGAAGGTGTTGTTAAAAATTCAGTGCCTTCTAATTACCAGGCGAAAAAAGGAGATGATGACCCTCCCAATGCGAGTCTTGAACTTGAGTATGTGCATGGGTATCGATGTCATGATGTTCGGAATAACTTGAGGTATACTGCGAAAGATGAAGTCGTTTATCATACTGCTGCCGTTGGAATTGTTTTGAATCCTCTTGCCAATACACAGAAACACTTCTTGGCTCATACTGATGATATCATCGCTTTTGATGCGAATCTAGCGGGAACCATGGCGGCCACTGGAGAAATCGGAAGGACTCCTTTACTTACTGTTTGGAATACGGAAACTATGGAATGTGTCAAAAGCTTTAAAGGAATTTTTAAAAAGGGAATTTCTAATGTTTGCTTTTCGAATGATGGAAGTAAAGTTGCGGGACTTGGAGCTGATGAAGAACATTGTGTTATTGTTTATGATCTTGGAAAAGGGACTGGAAAAGCTGGACCTATGCAGAATGTTTTTGCTTCGGGCAAAGCTGGAAGGGATACTTTTTTGGATATGAAGTTTCATCCGGCTTCAAGTGATAAGTTACTTGCTTGTGGAGTAAAAATCTTCGAAGTAATCACAATCGCAAACGGCACAATGACAGTAAAAAAAGGAACCGGTTGGGGTAAATCCGCGCAAACCCAGCTACAAGCTCTTCAATGCATATCAGTATTAGGCAACTCAATCCTAACCGGAGCCTTCAACGGTTGCATATTCAAATGGACAGAAACAACATTAACCCAAGCAGTTCCAGTCCACACAGCAGCAGTGACCTGTTTCGGTGCACGAACATCAGGAGACGGTATAATTTCCGGAGGAATCGACGGATTCGTTCACATTCTCGACTTAAGCCTTTCTAAAATAAAATCAATCGACATGAAAACCTTAGGAAGCATTTTAGCAAAGCCAAGAAGTGTCGCTGAAGGTAAAAACGGAAAACTTCTCATCGGGTCCAGAGGAGGAGAAATCTTCGAAGTCCAGGGTCAAAACTCAAAAGTTCTCATGAAAGGACATTTCGACCTCGAACTCTGGGGACTTGTTTCGCATCCCACTCGAAATGAATACGTGACTCTTGGACAAGATGGACTTCTGGCTGTCTGGGAAGCTGCTTCGCGCAAACAGAAGACTTGTGTGAAACTTGATGGCCCTGGAGGCGTTTTGGCTTTTTCTCCGAATGGAAATATTTTGATTGCCGGGATGGACAACGGGAAGATTTTGATTCTTGATGGAGTGACTTTGGCGATGAAAGACCAGAAGCATGATAGAGTCAAGCAGGTCTCAGAGTTGAAGTTCTCGCCTGATGGGTCGGTCTTAGCAGTTGGAGCTCATGATTCGTTGATTTTTATTTATAAAGTGAATGAGAACTATAAATTGCAGTTTAAGTTGAAAGGGCATCACTCGACTATCACTCATTTTGATTATTCAGTGGCTGGAGGAGTACTTCAGTCAACGTCTACCAGTTATGACTTGCTTTATCATAATGTTGACTCAGGACAACAGGACCCTTCTGGAGCTTCCGCGAATAGAAATGAAAAATGGCTTACTTGGACTTGTGTACTTGGATGGCCTGTTCAAGGAATTTGGCCTCCTTGTTCAGATGGTTCAGATATTAATAACTTGGATAGGAGCAAGTCGCATAAAGTCGTTGCCACTGTCGACGACTTTGGCCAGGTCAAGCTGTTTAAGTTTCCTTGTGTCAAGAAAAATTCAGGATTTAATACTTATCGTGGACATTCTTCACATGTCACTAATTGCAGGTTCTTGCCCAGTGGGTATTTGATTAGTACTGGCGGAAATGATAAGGCGGTTTTTCAATGGAAGTATAGTGAAGATGGAGAAGAACCTGTTATTAATGATGAAGCCCTTCAGGCTGTTGAGGCTGAAGGTGATAGCAAGTTGTTTGATATTGAAACTGTTGGAGAAGGTGACCAGTTCTTGGCGGTCAAGCCGTGGCTTGGGGAGGTCAAGGCGAGTACTCCGAATGACTATGTGATGCCTAAGGGACATGCCAAAGCTCCTGACGAAAACATGACTCTACTAAAAGTCCACGGTTACCGAGGGTTCGACTCTCGAAACAACCTGCGATACACAGTGAACGGGAAGGCAGTATACCCAGCGGCTGCCCTAGGAATCGTGATGGACTTATCCAGTAAAGAACAGCAATTTTTTTCAATGCACGACGACGACGTAGTATGTCTCGCGATTCACCCCAACCGTAAAATCGCTGCGACAGGTCAAATGGCGCACGTGGGCAAGTCCCGGACACTCGAACTTCATATCTGGGACGTTGAAACCATGCAAGGCGTCGCCTGCTTGTCAGGCTTTCACCGTCGAGCCATTCGTCATGTTGAGTTCTCTCCCAACGGCAACTGGGTTCTTTCCATCGGCGAGGACGATGACCACAGCCTGGCTGTTTATGAATGGCAAACAAAAAGAATGGTCTGCAATTCAAAGGTCGACAAGGACGCAGTCCTTGGAGCGAATTTCATGTCAAATACAGAAATCGCAATTTATGGTCCTAAGTTTATCAAGTTCTTTACTATCAATGGCCAAAATGTTTCGAATACTCGAGGAACTATTGGAAATAAACCTTTTGAAGCGCAGTTTAGTGGAGTTACTTTTAATTCGGCTTTTGTTACTGGGACTCATGCAGGGAATCTTTTTGTTTGGGCTGGAAAAAGTCTTGGAAAAACGGTCAAAGCTCATACTGGACAGGTCTGGGCTTTGAACTCTGGAGGAGGAAAACTTTACTCGGGTGGATCTGAAGGAAATGTGGTGGTCTGGGATGGTACTTATAAGCAACTTAATTCAATCAGTCTTGTGGATTTTTCATTGAACCCTGGAATTAGGTCTATTGATGTCTCTGAACAGGGAGATTTATTAATTGGAACTCGAGGGGGAGACTTACTTGAAGTGAAAGATTTTCAGGATTTTAATGTTTTGGGAAATTCACATTTTGATGGAGAACTTTGGGGATTAGCTATTCATCCTACTGCTCCTATAGTGGCAACCTGTGGAGGAGACAAAACAATCCGAACCTGGGACCTGCAACAAGGAAACATGATAATGGCAACAAAGCCATTAGCACAAGACATGCGAGCATTAGACTACTCACCTTCCGGCCGAAACCTGATCTGCGGTTTGGTGAACGGCATGATAATCCTTCTGGACAGCGACAGTCTGACAACCTTATGCTCAGTCCAAAGTTCATTCAAAGGCAAAGACTGCTGGATTGAAGACATAAAATTTTCCCCAGACGGAAGTCAAGTCGCTTTCGGTGCTCATGGAGGCGCCTCTAAAGTGGAAGTGATGGGCGTGCAGGGCAGTAAAATCACGAAAATCTGCACAATTAATGCAGGACTCACATCAGCGCTTACGCATATGGACTGGTCTGTGGATGGATCATTGGTAGCGGTTAATTCGCAGGCTTATGAGTTGAAGTTTGTGTCTATTGATGGAAAGCGCAACGTGGCATCAAGTTCAGTGAAAAACACCGAATGGCGAACCTGGACCTGTGTCCTAGGTTGGCCAGTCCAATTCATCTGGCCCGAATGCGCAGACGGTACGGACATAAACTCCTGCTGCAGGTCGAACTCACGTAAAGTCCTCGCAACGGCCGACGATTTCGGAAGGGTCAACTTTTTCCGTTGGCCAGTAGTCGCCCCAAAGCAAAGTTGCAAGTCCTTCAAAGGCCACTCATCACATGTAACAAAAGTAAAATTCTCCAACGACGACGCCTTTGTAATCAGCACCGGCGGTAACGACAAGTGCGTCTTTGTCTGGCAAACAGACATGGCCGACGACGTCGAGCCTGAATCCAGTTCAGAAGACGTAAAAATCGACGAAATCAGCAAAGAAAAGGCTCTTGACAAGAAATCCCCTGAAACTCGAGAAAAGGTTCAAAAGAAACTAGGAGCTGCAATTGAAAGTAATGACGCGAACAACTTCTTCCAATTCGAAGAACTCGGCGAAGGTGACCAGTTTTTAGCAGTCAAGCCATGGGAAGGCGCGATTAAACCTCCTTCAGGTTACGTGAAACCTCCTCGTAATCAGAACACGCCTCCTGCAATCAACTTGGAACTCGAGTTCGTTCATGGGTACCGCGCGAAGGACTGCAGAAATAACGTAAAATACTTACCTGATGGTCGCGTTGTTTATCATGCTGCAGGACTTGGAATCGCTTACAATAAAACTTCACATTCACAGAGTTTTTTCAATAAACATATTGATGATATCATCGCCTTCGCACTTTCACCCAGTGGACAAGTCGCTGCCACTGGGGAAGTAGGAAGAAGGCCGAATATCTTTGTATGGGACACTGCTTCTATGATGCAAATCGCTAACTTTAAAGCGCCTTTGGAAAAAGGTATCGCTGCTCTTGCTTTCTCTCCTAATGGGCAGATCTTGGCTGCTGTGGGAATGGATGATGATCATAGTGTCGCTTTGTATAACTTGCAGACTAATTCTTTGATTTGTAGTGTCAAGGGGGATCGTGAGAGTATCACTGATATGGTCTTTACCGCTGAAACGGAATTTGTTACTACTGGAATCAAACATTTCAAGGTATGGAATGTCAGTGGAACTAATGTTGTTGGAAAAAGGGGAAACTTTGGAAGTGCTAATAATTTGTTACTTTGTGTTGCTGCTGAAGGGGCTAATGTTTATACTGGTACTGCTGCTGGAACTTTGGTTAAATGGGCTGGCGTTTCTGCGGGTAAAAGCTTTCAGCTTCATCAGAAAGGTTTGGATAGTGTCTGGACATCACATGGAGTAATTGTTACAGGCGGTAAAGATGGAATAGTTCTAGTCTTAGACTCCTCCCTAAACAAAAGACAAAGTTTCGATTTAAACTCACCTCAATACGCTTCAGTTTCTTCAGCAATAAGATCAGCAATGTTATCCCCAGACGGAAATACTTTACTAGTAGGAACTTACGGTTCAGAAATATTCGAAATAGAAGCAGGTTCAGGTGCCGGAAGGAATTTCATTCGAGGTCACTTCACCCCATCAAGAGGCCGAACAGTTACAAACGAAGTATGGGGACTTTGCGTGTTGTCCGACAACAACCGTTACGTCTCTGTCTCAGATGACGGAACCCTTCGAGTCTGGGACCGAAGCAGCCGTTCTCAAGTAAACATCTTAAAATTCACAAACGCCGAAGAAGTTCCAGATTCAGCGAAAGCCCGATGCGTGTCAAGCAATCCCCAAGGCAGTCTTCTCGCCATCGGTTTCAAAGACGGTAGTTTCAAGATCTTTGACACAAACTCATTCAACCAGCGAGCAGGTAAAAAAGACAGAAAAGAAGAAATTTCAGACATAAAATATTCTCCAGATGGAAGTAAACTTGCAGTGGGTTCTCATGATAATTTTATAGATATTTACAATGCAAATGATTATAAACAAATCGCGGTTTGCAAAGGACACAGCAGCTTCATCACTCACTTTGACTGGAGCGCTGATGGGAATTTTTTGCATTCAAACTGCGGGGCTTATGAACTGCTTTACTGGGATGGGAATAATGGAAGGCAACTCACTTCTGGAGCTACTCAGTTTAAGGATGAGGTCTGGAATACCTGGACTTGTGTCATTGGATGGCCTGTGCAGGGCATTTATCCTGCTTTCGCTGATGGGACTGATGTGAATGCTGTTGATAGGAGCAGGGTGAAGTTTGGCAATAAGGAATATGAACTGGTTGCCACTTCGGATGATTTTGGATTGGTTAAGGTGTTTAGGTATCCTTGTGTTACGAAAGGATCGGAAGGGGTCATTGGAAGAGGACATAGCTCGCATGTTACTAATGTTAGGTTTAGTCCTGATGATACTTACTTGTTTACTACTGGAGGTGATGATCAGTGCGTTTTTCAGTGGAAAGTTATTCCTAAGTAATTAGTTAACTATTATAAGAGAGATAGGACTAAACCACAATGGCATGTAGAGGCTTTACTGTCTTTTAATTGTTTGATGCAATCTTGACAGTATTGGTGATTACCTTCGCAGATTACTTGAAATGTTCTGGTATCTTTTTCTCTTTCGCAGTTAATGCATGGTTCTCTATAATATTCTAGCTGCTGCTCTGGTGGTATCACTGTTTCATAAGCATTTCGAGCTAGAACTTCACCTTCTTCATCATAAGTTTGCCGACATAAAGGGCAACAGTTTTTTACTCCTTTTCGATAACTATAAGTTTTAATAATGCAGCTTGAACATGCAGGACATTTATGATTTACAATCACAGCAAAGTTCATTCTATCTTTTCTTTCTCCACATATCCTGCAGTCAATTTTCAAACTTTGAATCCGTTTATATTCCTGCTCTATTTTAAATCTGAAGTTTGGAGGTACTCTCATCCCGCATGTGCATTCCATATTCTGACTATCTTTAATAATTTCACATGTAACATGATAATAGCATTCAATGCAATGGGCTGATCCACATTTAAGTTTGATTCTTGACTCCTGATGACCTTTGATCCTGTGATAAATAGTTAAAAGGTCTACTAAGTCTTTGAGGCCATAGTTTGTTACAAAATATTCAAAAAGTTGAGCGAATCTAGCTCCATTGTTATCTAACCTTATATTCTTTTCAACTAAAATCTTACTCAGAAATCTGGTCAGGTTTTTCCAGTTAATAAATCTTTGATCTTTGGCTTCTTCCATTTATAAAAATTATGATTGTCTATATTTTATTTCAAATGATTAAACCTAATGGCTTTAAAACTTAATAAGTTCATCTAAATGAATCTAAACAATTTGAAATCTGTTTCAGCCCAAGCGAATCCCAAAAATCCCACTCCAACTTCAACCAACCTAAAATTTTCAATAAAAAATCCAAAATGGGTACAAATGTTTCATGTCTTTCAAACACCTCTCTCTTAACCGACCAGACCCTAGAGCCAATCCTAACAAAAAAGACTTTAAACCCAGAGCGAGCATTAAGATGTGTAGTTCGTATCCAGTCATTCTGGCGAGGCTGCAAAGTTCGAAGTTATTTCCGATTAAAAGAAATGCCCGACTACCGCACAGCAAAGTCAAAGTTAGCAGAAGAGCAACTTTCAAAATACCAATACCCTGAGTTAAAGTTATCCGGAGAGACCTGTTCAATTCCAAGACGACAACAAGACGGCGGTGCTTATTCAGGCGAGCTGGTATCTCGAAAGCGTCACGGAAAAGGAGAACAGGTCTGGCCTGACGGTTCTAAGTACATCGGGTACTGGTACAACGACAAAAGGAACTTTCATGGAAGGATGATTCATGGAAATGGAGACGTTTATGAAGGTGAGTGGAAAGATGATAAAGCTAATGGAATTGGAGAGTTCACTCATCTTAATGGCGCAAGGTATGTCGGAGAGTGGCTTGATGATAAACAGCATGGAAATGGAAAAGAGTACTGGCCTGATGGAGCAAGGTATATTGGATCGTTCTTTGAAGGAAAAAAACATGGACTTGGAGAGTTCTTTTGGGCTGATGGATGCTTTTATAAAGGAGAGTTCTCCAATAATAATATTGAAGGCAGTGGGTCTTATTATTGGAGTGATGGAAGAGTCTATGTTGGGCAGTGGGTCAATAATAAAATGCATGGGCAGGGAAATTTTCAGTGGCCTAATGGAAAAAAATTTACGGGGAGCTACTTTCAGGATAAAAAACATGGAGAAGGGATTTTTCGATGGCCTGATGGGAAAGTCTTTATGGGCTCTTGGAACCATGGGAAACAGGAAGGTCAAGGAAAGTTTATAGTTCAGAGCCAAGGAAGTGATTTTTTCTCATAATAATTAATGTAACATTCCTAATTCTAAAATATGCTTTGCTGTAATAAAAAGAAGCCTCTTCCAGGTTACAAAATAACAAGTCTCTACATGTTATCCCATCGTTTCCGTTTCTCAGCCGAAGAGTTGATAAACCAGCAGCACCGTTTCGAAAGAATGAGTGAAAACGGAACAGTATCAATTGATTCATTTTCCTTACAACTAGGAACTCTGGGTAACAAATCAATAAGCAACCGAATATTTAAAGCAATGAACACATCAGGCACAGGACAAGTTTCCTTTGAAGAGTACCTTGAATACATGGACATCCTCATCCACGGGACAGAAGACCAAAAAGCAAGACAATCATTCAACCTAATAAAGCAAAAAGGTTCAGAAGTAATAACAAAAGAAGAGCTAAACTACTGGCTAGTCGAAATGTTAAAGTTCTACAACCTAGTAACCGGAAAAGAAGTCAACACAAGTCACTCAGCCCTCGAAAAATACTTCGAAATCATCGACATCAAGAAAGACGGAGTCATTGATTTTGAAGAATACAAAACCACAATGCGAGACAAAAAAGAAATTTTTGATGTTTTTAACGTTGTCTCCGCCGGACTTGAAAAAGAAATGCAGCCCGCTATAGTCCTCGAAACTCCTGACTACATAAAACGCCTTGAATCGGTTGAAGAACAGTTAAAAAACTGTATTCAGCTTATACAAAAAGAGAGAAATCGAGGGCCTAAGTCTTTGCTTAAGCCTGAACCTGAGCATGATGGCGACATTGCTCTCAGTAGCATCAATTCTATTGACTTTGAAAGCATTATTGGAATTGCTGATGAAAGCCTTGATGAATCGGAGGTTATCCCTGAATGTTTAAAGTACTCTCAGAAGGTCTCTGAAGAAGGCATCAATGACCAGGGTGTTCTTAACTTGCTCAATGAACTTCAAGAAAAACTCAACTTTATTCGATTGGGACTTAAAAAAGAAAAAAGTAATAATTGCAAGATTAATATGTATAAACCTCCTCAGTTCAATAAAGCGACTATTCAGTGGGGCGATGAGGACTGGAATTTGATTTTGAATATGATGCTTGGAATTCAAAAAGCTGTCCAGGTAACAGTTCAAGACCTACCAAGTGAGCCACAACCTGAAGAGTTTACAAACACAGTAAAACATAACCTCCTCCTCACCAAAAATTCTCCAAAGCGTGAGATCTGTCAATTTAAAGACTACTGTCCACAGATTTTCCTTCGAATCCGGCGGTTATACGGTATATCAAATGAGTCCTACCTAGACTCACTGGGTGTTATCAAGTTAATGAACTCTTTATTTAAAGGTGAATTCGCCAGCTTAATCGGTTTAGTCAGTGCCGGAAAAAGCGGGTGTTTTTTTTACCATAGTTCAGACGGACAGTACATGTTAAAGACAATGACAAGAAAAGACTACCTGTTCCTCAAACACTTGCTTCCCAGGTATTACGCTCATCTACTTGACAATCCTAATACTTTGATTGTTAGGTTCTTCGGATTTCATAAAATTCTTTATAAAAAAGGAAGAGAATTTATTAAACAGTACTTTGTTGTTATGGGAAATGTCTTCAAAAGTCCTCTTGAAGTTCATATGAGCTATGATCTTAAAGGGTCTACTCATGGACGATCGACTGATGATAATGAAGATTTCGCTGTTCCGAGAAAGGACTTGGATTTTAATCAGTCTGGACTCAAAATCAGCTTGTCTGATGAAATCAAAAAAGAACTCTTGGGACAGCTTGAGAGGGATTGCGAGTTTTTAAGTGGAAACCAAATAAACGACTATAGTTTTTTGCTTGGTATCCACACCTTAAAAGAAGAAGTATTTATGCCAGCGGAGGAAAGCCATCATTTATTCGAAAGAAGTTTTGGAGGAATTCTATCAAATGATAATCGATGCATTTACTTTATAGGAATAATCGACATCCTCACAGTCTTCAACTTCACCAAGAAACTCGAGCATTTAGTGAAATCTCAATTATACGGAAATACAGTGAGTTGCATTCCTCCCGACCATTACTCTCAAAGATTTTTGCAGTATATGAGATCAATAATTACTTAATTTATTTCTAATATGTGGTGTCTGTATAGTCAAAAGTATTTGATATAATAGAATTCGAATGGTTCAACATATTAACCATCAACTCCGCTATTTCCTTATCAATAGTCTGCAGCTGTATTTTCATCACCCTAAACTCACTAGCGAAGGCAAAATGATTCTCATCTTTTTCCAGTTTCTTCTGAACCTTTTCATTAAACTCAGCTAAAACTGAGTTTTTTGTTTTCTCTAATTTGTTTATCAATAAAAGAGAATCTTGCTTTTCAAGTAACTCTTTTGATAAAATTTTAAAATGGGAAATACTGAGTTGAGATTCTTTTGCACTTCTTAAATTTTCTTCTTTCATTTCTTTTGATTTTTCTTTTTTTTCTTGAAGGGTGAAGTATAAGCTTTCCTCGATTCTTGTTAAATTTTCTAGTTCGGCTTTGATTTTGTTTAAGTCGTTTTTAATTTCTGATGTTTCTATCTTTTGGGCCTCGATTTTCTCGGCAATGGCGTCGTAGGTGATCTTAAAGGCCATTTTTTCTTTGATTTCTTGAAGTTCAAGGGAAAGTTTTTTGTTTTCACTTTGAATGTATTCTAAATTGCTTATGTTTTCGATTTCTGTCTCTTTTAGAATAAGCTCTAGTTGTTTCACCCTGTCTTGTAAGTCTTGATGCTCGATTTCTTTTTTTCCTTTGTTTTTCTTAATTTCAGGGTTTTTGCCTGGCTGAGAAGATTTTCCTCTGAAGGGTGGAATGTACCATCTTGACTCCATATTCCTACTCTTTATTAATTAAATCCTAGAGCACGACAATTTTCACGTTTCCCTTCTGGATTTCTTTTACTTCCTTAGTCGAGTCAGAGTTACTCCATCGGGCACTATCAACGCGTCTTTTATACGTATCAGGAACCACCGGATCATCAACATAATTCTCAGATTTGATTTCCCCTGCAACAGAAGGATTAGCTTGTAAACATTCGAAATTCCCCATAATAATTTTATGAGTTTCCAGATTTTATCGAAAGAACTCTGCGACCAAGGTTTTTCTCAAGAAAAAACCAGAGAAACCTTTAATTTAATGATAACAGGCCCTCCAAATTCCGAAAGAAAAGCAGTAAATTTAAATAGCTCTGGCTGGCCTTAACCGGAGCAGGAGCTTTAATATCAGAAAATTCAGGTTATTACTCAAGACTCCTCAACAGCAAAAAGATGATAGAAACACTTTCAACTCTTCAGATCGACAAGGACATCAACAGGACCTTCTCCCAAGAACGATTTTTCATCAACAAGGAAAATATTTTAAAGTTAAGAAACGTCCTGGTTGCCTACAGCTTTAGAAATGAAAGCATCGGGTATTGTCAAGGAATGAACTTCATCGTTGCTCGACTTTTGGGACTGGGGTATAATGAAGAAGTAAGGAAAAAGTAGGAAACTTTTTGGATTTTTGTGCAGATCATGGAAAAGTACATGCCTTTTGATTATTACACGGATATGACTGGACTTATTGTAGATCTTAAAGTCTTTTCTTTGCTTATCAAGAGTCACTTAGGTAAAGTTGCGGAACATCTAGAAAAAATTAATGTGGACCCTGTTCTTTTCGCTGTTCAGTGGTTTTTATGTGTTTTTTCTTATAATCTTCCTGTGGAGTCCGTGATTCGTGTATGGGACGTGTTTTTTTCGGAAGGGTATGTTTTTTTGTTTCGATTGGGACTTGCTGTTCTGAGAATTTTTCGCAAGAAAATCTTTTCTTATCAGAATTTTCACTTTGCTGTTGAGTACCTTGGGTCGATGTCTAATGGTCTTCGTGATGTTGATCTTTTGTTAGAAACCGCGAATCGCTTTCAAGTTAGACTGGAAGATGTTTTAAGTCTTCGAAAAGAATTCGCTGGAAACAACGGGTTTCCTTCAGATCTTAATTTGAACTGTAAAAATGAAAAAGAATGCAAATATCTTCAAGGATTGACTTCGGATTATTTCACTTTTATCAGCTTTCATCAAATCAATTATGATGAAAATTATTTTGATCAATGCAGTGTGCGCAGGTCTCATTGTCTTTTGAACTTTTTTAGCACTGATGATATTGTGGTAGGGTGTAAAAATCATAATTGTTTGAAAGAAGTTCCTAAAAAAAGACTCAGTAAGTTATTTGAAAAAGTCTTTCCAAATCAAGCAAAAATTGTTATGCCTAGAATTACTTTGTCACCTTTTTTCTTAATCAGTTATGTTAAAGAGATTATTGAAGTGGAAAGTTTGAACTAAGATCTAGTTTTAATAATTCTAATTAACTTTGGTTTTTTCACAGAACTTTTTATAGCTCTGGTCGGTTCCACATATTCTGTCCCATATTGTAAAAAAACTTGAAAAGTTACCGTTTACATGGGAATGGTGGAAATCATGATGACTTGAACTCCCACTAAGTGGAAGTAGTCGAAAAGGACTCCAGGGAATGTCATATCCTGAGTGTCCATCAGATGTTTCTATGATTCTGGCAATAGTCCACATATAATTCGTAAACATATGAACCCTCGACCCTAAAAGAGCAGGTCCAACTCCACAAGGAACAACATTAAAAAGAGCAAACTCAAAGTGACTTGCATAAGTTGATGCAATTCCAACAGTAGTTTTAAACTCATGATGTTTTTTATGAATATACTTGTACATAAACCCTGTATGGCAAAGTCGATGTCCCCAATAAAACGTCGTATCTTCCGCAAGCATAAAAAACACCAAATGACTTAAAATTTCGAATCCTCCTGGAAATTCAGACGGTTCAGTCCTCATGAGTGAATTTCCAACCCTGACATCATTCGCGATGATCAAAGGAAGAATAATTAAATTGTTGATTAATAGATTAGTCCATATTTTGAAGCGATTTGAATAAAAAGCAGCTGGATCCTTTTCCCATGGCCAGGGTGTTGAATTAGAAACTCGGTATTGTTCGAAGTAAGGAATTTTTTGGGTGTAAAGAAAGTTCAAGAAAAGGTTACTTAGAATCCAAAATAAAATATGAAGAGATGTAGAAACAAGTGTTCTCATTATGTGCATATCGTTGTGCGGCAGGAGTAGGTAGAAAGGATAAGCGAGTTGTGGAAAGATAAACCCGGTAAAGATCACTATTAACATACCCAGGATCAAATTTTTACCTTTTTCTGAGTATCTCGACAATTCTGATTTAATCAAAGTAATCATTTTTTATATTCATTAAGTTTTGGTTTAAATCTTTGGTTTAAATTTTTATCTTGGGGTTGAATTACTTTACTATAGTGAATTAAGATAACTACGAAAAATCTGATTATTTATGCTCAATCGGTTTCAGAACTTCTCGGCTTACTCGGAAATTCATCGAGCCGGACTTTGAAGCTTCGCTCATAGATGGCAAATTTAAAAAAGGTACACTTTCGTATTCTGACTCGATGAAAGAAACTGGCTGTGGCCATGAGCTCACTTTTATTGTCTCGGGAATGTTGATATGGCCAGGAAAAATCTCTTCTGAACTTTTCTCTTTGTAGCAGTGAATGCAGGAACTTCCCATATATTATAAGGGCTATTCAATGAAATAGTGTTTTGATTTGTGATTCATATATTTAAGATTATTTTTTATTAAATCTAAATTATTAGGAAACTATCAAAATAGTGAAGAGTTTCTGGAGTTTGGATTTATCTTAAAATAAATATTCACTGATTTTCATTAGTTTTCTATTTTTAAGTTTAGAATAGTTTTGTGGGTTTAGAGAAACCAAATCAAGATATCGGCCTAGTCTTCTTTGATAACTTCTTTGCATACTAAAAATAATCAGATGCCAACATTTAGTTTATTTCTGTTTGAACCCAAACATAAACTTATTTTATAACAACTTTCAACAAGGTTTTAATTTATATTCTTTTCAATATATTAAAAGATTAATTTTTATCCTACTTTGATATAATCTTGAAAATCTTTCCTAAAATATCTTCAACTCCAGCAACTCTTCTTTCTATTTCACTAGTATTGATTTGAACTCCATTAATCTTCCCCTCAAGATCTTGAATCCTTCTCTGAACTTTTTCTTCAAATCTTTTTACATCTTGATGAACTCCTTGATTATTCTCGTCAATTGAGTTCTGAAGCTTGATGATTCTCTTGTCCAAAAAAATAATTTTCCCAGACCAATCGAGATTTTCATCTTCGGCAAACGGAGAAGTCAAAACATGTAAGAATTGAATTCCTTGAATTTTTCTATGAAATGTGAAAATTCTTCGATATTCTAAAGAATTTTGCAGTTTTTCTCTGTAGTCGATAATGTTTTTATCGATTTGGAACTGGTCATAAGAGTCTCCTAAAATTGAAATAAGCATATTGAGCATCAAGACCACATTAATAATCACCCCACACAACAAACAAATATAATTCAAAGGAAAATTCGCATTTTCTCCAAGTTTAGGCATATCCCCGAAATTAAGACTCCAGGAATCGCTCCAAATATTACTAAAATCCAATTTTTGTTTCTGAGAAATAGTATAAAAAATAGCAAAACAAAACGTAGAGTAAAAAAAGATGATCAAAAAATACTTAAAACTCGACAAAGACACAAAAATCAATTTGACATAATACCTAGTCCCATCAAAAATGCGAAAAATACTGAGCCCTCTAAGTAAAATCATCAAAGCTACTAAAATAGTTTCATATTCCGAGCCCGAATCATTCCACCCCGCAGCAACAAAGTAAAAAACAAGAATAATCTTCAAAAAATCCAACCAGTTCCAAGGGTCCCTAAAATGCAAAGCGAAACCATTTGTATAAATTTGAAGCATTTCCCAGAGAAAAATCAAGAAATGCACAAAAACGAACGGAATCAAACATGCCATGTTTTTTACTGAGTAATGAAAAACAAGCAAAAAAGTTAAAATGCTGCAGACAAGGATAAAAGAGTAAAAAAAAGCAAAAATTTTAGTTGAACTCCAACAGAGGTCGATGTATTGTTTTATTAGTTGGGTCTCGAAGATTTTGTTGTTTTTGCAGTTGTTGATGGATTCTAAGTAGGAGACTGTTTCTCTTGAAAAATTTGTTCCTGGTAAACCGAAAGTCATGAACATGAAAATGGCGGGAATGTCTTTTTTTCCTGCTTTTTGAGGAAAATCTTGAATTTTCGGTCTTTCGTAGTCTGAAAAATGATAGTCAGGGAAACGGGCAACATTTTGGATAATCATGTAACTTGAAGAAACAAAAGATTTATTCAAAAAATCCGGTAAAAATTTCGAAGAATTTTCTAAAATCAAAGGAAAATCGTTCTTAGTTGCCAGAAAAGATGAAAAAAGCTGAAAAAAGTTCTCAGAATCAATAGAAATTAAAAATTCTAAAATTTGATCAGTACAAAGATGATGTTGTTTCGAAATCGAGTAAAATAAAGGAGACTTTCCAAAAATATCCGCTCGAAGTGAAGTTTTTGAGTTATTTGCAAGCCAATGAGTCAAGCTGTTCAAGTCTCCTAAAAGTGCCCAGACATGTAAGATAGTGTAAAGAAACTCAGAGAATCTAGTATCAAGAGTTTCAATATTTAAACAGGAATAATTATTTTTCCTCATACAATCAATAAGATTGTAAAAGTTCATCAAAGGCTGATAATAAGGATCAAGAAAGTTTTCAGGAGTCCAAGTCACCATTGAAAAATTCTTATATTTCTTCAACTGGTTCATCAATTCAAATTTCCAAGATTCACAAGATTCCATCAGTTCCTTGACAAATATCTGATTTTTTATCTTTTTCTTCAAGTAAAAAACAGCTTCAGTCCTAGATACCTTAACACGAACTTGATTATCTAAAACAGAAACAATAGAAAATTCCTGCACTTCTCCATTCATATCAAAAATCTGAAACCCAGCAATATCCGAAGTTTTTAAATTAAACCTTCTACAAGCCGATTCAATTATTTCAGTCCTAAACTGTTGACATCCTCCTTCAACAACATTCCAAATTTTAACAGTTTTATCTTCAGAGCCAGTGAAAATACTTCTTCCATCAAAAGAAACAGCGACACAAGAAACCCCAGAAGAATGTCCTTTCAATGAAAATTCGAAGTTTTTTTCATCCAAGTTCCAGACTTGGACCATGTCGTGACTCATTCCAGCGATGATATATTTGCTATCAGGGGAAAAGCAAAGGCTTATCACTGACCCGAACTTCCCTTCAAATAAAAATTCTTCTCTTCGGCCTGGAACATTTAAAAGTTTCAGTTTTTTGTCCCAGGAGCCAGTTGCTAAGTATTTTCCTGAAGGGGAAAAAGATAAACATAGAATTGTTCCGTTATGGTCTGTCCAGTTCCAATTGTTTGATGAGTCTTTTAAAGACCAGAATTGAACTGCTTTTTTCCAGCATCCGATTGAGACTAAGGAGGTGTCTGGAGAGAGATCTATTGATAGAATGTTTCCGAAAGAGGACTGGAATGAAGATAATTCTGATTTTGTTGATATTTTCCAGAGTTTTGCTGTTAGGTCTTCAGATCCTGAAACAACTAAATCATTATCCCTCGACAAGCTAATCGAAGAAACAGCTTTAGTATGTCCAACCAATTCAAAACTTTCATCATTATCAATCCTCCAAACTCTAAGAGTAGCATCCCTAGATCCACTAACCAAAAACCTTCCATCATAATCAATCTTAACACAAGTCACCGCACCTGAATGTCCTTCAAACTTCCTCAAAACCTTCTTCAATTCCAAATCCCACTGAATCACCAATTTATCCTGCGAGCAGCTAAAAAGAAACCTAGAGTCACTCGAGACACAAACGCCTAAAACAGCCCCAAAATGTCCAGCCAATGAAAAATCTTCAGATTTTTGTGAAATTTTCCAAAGTTTAACTGAATTATCTTCTCCTCCCGTAAACAAACTTTCCCCATCATCTGTTACTAAAACTTGAGAGACTCCACTCGCTTGACCTAAAAGACTGAATTCTTCTCTTCTTTCATTTAAGTCCCAGATCTTTATTAGTCCTTCTTTGGACTTTGTGAGAAGGTTGAAGGTCTTTGGAATGATGCTCACGTGGATTATTGGACCTGACTTTGCATCGATTGAACTTTCGAGTCTTCTTTCTAATATGTTCCAGATTAACACCTGGCAGTCCCATGACCCGCTGTAGATGAATTTTTCGTCTTTTGTTAGGAAAATTGAGGAAACTCCTCGCGTGTGACCTGTGAATGTGAAAGTCTCTCGATTTGAGATTAGGTTGAAGAGCTTTAGGGTTTTGTCTTCTGAACCGCTTATTATGAAGGATTGTGAAGTTGGAAGGTTTAAGGATGTTACTGCTCCTTGATGCTCGAATAGGGTGATCGAGCTGTTTGTTGTCAAGTCCCAAACCTTAACCGTTTTATCCCTAGACCCACTAAAAACCTGATTCGAATCCCTCGAAATCTGAACACAAAGAACTCCAGATCCATGTCCACTAAAACTTTTCACCTCACAAAGTTCCTTAACATCCCAAACCTTGACCAGAAAATCTTTTCCTCCACTAACCAAAAACTTATCCTTAACATCAACAACCAAAGCGACGACTCCAGCAGAATGTCCATTCAAATTTTTAACAACAGTCCTCATTTCAACATTCCAAGCCTTAATAACTTTATCCTCTCCTCCAGTAAACAAAACTTTCATATCAGAAGTGCTCGCAAGACTCAAAACTGACCCACAATGCGATCTTAAAGTAAAAAATTCTCTTCTTTCAGGAAAACTCCAAATTTTCACAGTTCGATCTGAAGAGCAACTTGCTAAAATTTTTCCATTTTTCGAAAGGCTGACAAAATTTACAGACCTTTGATGTCCAGTGAGTGAAAATTCTTCAACGCAAGTTAAAAAGTTCCAAACACGGATTACACTTCCTTTGCAACCAGCGATAAGAAACTTGTCATCATTTGACAAAAGGACTGAATTGACAGGGCCTGATTCGCTGTTGATTATTTTAGGTTCTTCTTTACTTCCAACTTTCCAAACACGAATAGTCTCATCACCTGAGCCACTGACTAAAAACTCATCATTTTTCGTGAAGGCTAAGGACCTGACAGATCCTTTATGACAGTTTAAACTAAAAACCTCTGAAAATTCCCTGGTTTCCCAAAGTTTGAAGGAATTATCCCAAGACCCACTTGCGAGATGTTTCCCGTTAAAAGAAAAGCAAAGTGTCAAGATGACTTTACTGTGTCCTGACAATGTTATGATTTCTTTTCTGTTTAAAAAATCCCAGATTTTTATGGTTTTGTCGTAACTCCCTGATGCCAGAAGGCAACCTGATGCTGATACGTCAACCGCCATGATTTCTCCGGAATGGCCTAGAAAGGTCTGCTCTTCGCTTCGGGTTTGCATGTTCCAAAGCTTTAAAGACTTATCATCTGAACCGCTTATTAAATAGTCACCTGTTGGGTCGAATTTCAAGCAAAAAATCGACTTTGAATGCCCTGAAAAGCTGAATTCTTCTTTTTGGTCTTGAAGGTTCCAGACTTTTATTGAGTTTTCTTCACCGCTGCTTGCTAGGAAGATACCTGATGGGCTGAAACTCAGACTGTGCAATTTTGAAGTGTGACCTGATAGGGTGTATCGGGAATTTACTACTTCGCTGATTTTTCGCTTTAAAGTGGTACAGAGAAGAGAGTCTTCGGATAAAGGTTTTGGTGAAGGTGGAGGAAGGGCGGATTGGAAGTGCTTTAGCGAATCTTGCACACCCAGTCCGGAATTAGGCTCAATTTTCATGAATTAGAATTTTATAGAGTTGAGAATTTACTTTAAAGTGTTGAAGCTGAATTTTAACTTTAGGGATTTTTTAAGACTGAAAGTAAAAATTTTAGCTTTAGTGATAACTGATGAAATTTACTAAGTAATCAACAATAATATTATGAAATTTTTTGTAGTTTATCCTCGATTAAAACTCTGATCTTAATAATCCACTAAAAACAATACTAGATGAATCTTACTACTTTAATATAAACTTCTAGTCTCTGATATCAACAACATCAAACCGATTAATTTCCTCGCCAAGTCCAAAAACTCCTGAAAATTTCAAATAAACTACCTGAAATGCTATAACCAGTGAATTTTCTACTTATTATAAATTTTTAGCTGTTGAATGTATTCTGGTACTTCACTTCAACCATGTGATCAGCACTATCAATGCCACTGGGAAAAAAAATACAATTTAAAGTCAAACCAATTCAAATCCCTTGAAAACCAGCTGGATCAGATGACTTTCGAATTCAGCGAAAAGGTAGAAAGTCTTCAAACCCAGTTAAAATCCTTAGAATCCAACAAGTTCGACTATTCAAAACTTCAAGAAAAGCTGTTAAAAAAACGTCGAAAATTTAAAAAACTTCAACAGATTCTTATTGAAAGAGAAAAAGAAATAACAATTTTACAGTCAAATATCGATTTTTCTAACGGAAAAATCAGTAACTTGAGAAAATGCAGGCAACAGTCTTTCGACACTATCAGTGTTCTTGAAGCTGAAATCAAAAGAACTCAGGCACTTTGCCAGACGCCCACAAAACCCAAGAAGAAAAAACAAAGAAAAAGCAACCCGAGCATGTTTGAGATAAAAACTCAAACATTTTCATTTGAAATCACGGAAGTTGCAGAAAATAACAAAAAAGACCTGGAAAAAATCATTGAAAATCAGTCAAAAGTGATCCAAGAAGAACAAACTCAAAGAAAAAATTTAAAAAATCAACTTGACCTGCTCCAAACTCAAAAAAAATCTTTAGAATCAACAGTTGAAACTCTTTATGTGAAAATAGCAGAATGTCAACAAAAAAAGAAAAAAATCAAAGAGAAAGTTGCGAAGGTGTTAAAGGAAAAAATTGAAAAATTAAAAATTGAGAACTCGGAACTGAGGTTTCAGCTGAGGGAATATGAAGAGAAAGAAGCCAGTTTTTGGATCTCTGATTTAGACACGGCAAATGAACTAAGCTCGATTGACTCCTTTCCTCGATCACGGAATAGTGAAGAGACCATCATCGGAAAGCCCAGCGATTTTAAATTAAAAGAAAAAATTGAGTTTCTTGAAGAAAAGAACAGGACCTTAACTGAAGAAAATCAACTTCTCCAGCAAGATATTGAAAAAAGAAAAAAATCTTCTTTAGAACTTCACAAAATTCTCCAAGAAAACCAGAAAATGTTTGAATCTTTCAAAAAAACATTTAATTCTACCCTGCTTCAACAAGAAATCAATAAATTAACTGCAGAAAAAGCCACTTTGCTTAAACAAATCCAGCAAAGGCAACAAGAATTAACTAAAATAAACGAAGCTATTATATATAAAAAAATCACTGAAAAGCAAAAATTGCAGAAAAAGACTGTTCAAGAAATTCCTCAAGAATCTTCAGTCCTCAAGTCTTCCAACAGGCAGAAAGCTTTCCCAGAAGACTACAAAAAAAGAAGAAACATCGGCTCTTGGTGCTGCAATTTTAATGTTTTTCCTAAAAATTAATCTTCTAAAAAATGAAATTATTATACTCTGGTTATCGCCTTGCTTTTCTTGCTCACTCCTGAACTCTTTGATCCTGAACGACTTGGCGTCCTCTTTTTTGGAGTTGCTTTGGGAGTCGATCTTACTGATGGTGCTTTTTTAGGAGTCGCTTTTTTTGGAGTCGATTTTTTTGGGGTCGCTTTTTTTGGAGTTGCGGATTTCGCAGAGAGCTTTGGCTCTGGGGACTTGGGAGGCTCGGGTTTTACTGATTCTGCTGGCTTGGCAGGCTCCACGACTTTTGCTGGTTTAGCTGCCTTCGAAACCTTAGCAGGTCTAGCAGCCTTTGGAGACTTGGCAGGTCTTGCAGCTTTAACTGGTTTAGCTTGTTTTGGCTTAGCAGGCTGAGGAGCAGGTGCTGCAGGTTTGCTTGCTTCAGGCTTGGGTGCAGAAACATTAGCTAATCTGCTTGATTTGACTGGTTTCTTTGCAGGTGCCTTTGGTTTCGCAGCCTTTGAGACTTTTTTGCCTCTGGTGGCCTTGGAGGTCTTCTTAGCAGGTCTGGCCTTGGCAGGAGCCTTTGCTTTGCTGTTGGCCTTGGGACTAGGAGCAGCAACAGGAGTAGCGGCAGTTGTGGTACTAGCACTATTTTGAGAGGAATTTTTCTGATTCTGAGGCTTAGAAGCAGGAGCAAGTTTATAAGCCTGTCTATTCTGAACGAGTTTTCCCTGATCAACGAGTCTTTTGATCTCTGCCTTGATATGAGTTGCATTAGTCCCTTTGTTATTTGTAGTGACGAACTTGACAATCTTCTGGACTGATGAGCCTCCTTTGTCGTTAAGAGACGAGACTGCTTTAGTGACCAATTCTGAGTAATTTGGAGAAGCGGTTGACTTTTTTTGAGCTGATGGCATTTATAGTTTTTCTCAAAAAAATGTCCTATTTAAGCCATTTTTTTAAATATCTTTAATCTAATTGGCCTGTTTTTTATATGGAGGATAGATAGTGCTTTATTTTTTCTAATAGATTGCAGGCTTGGATGTGAAACAAAGCGAAAATTTTGCCAGGTTTTTGATTATAAATTTTTCATTGAGATTTACTTTTTTTCTCTCTTTTCTGGCATCAAAACCTGAAAAATTGGAAAATATTGGAAAAAACGTTTGCGAGATTTTAATGAGATTCAATCGGAATTTAAGAGAAGTAAGGACTGAAAGCTCGAAATTTTATCAAATGTGTTGTTTTTTTTAGTGTTTCTTGCAAGTTTTAGAGAATTTTAGCTTTACCTGGAGAAAAAAAAATTTGCCGTTGGGGGGATTTTTTTTTGAATTTTTGAAATCTTTTAAGAAATTAGAAAAAAAATCGAGAAATTTGGATTTTTTAGTTGGACTTTAAAGGGACTTTGTTATTCCAGGAGTTTTTGAGAAATTGTTTAGCTTTTGATAAGGTGAAATTTTAGAGTTTCAGTAAGTTGATGGCCTCTGATCTTTTTTTTTTTTTAAAATGATGAGGATATCTGAAATAGTTTATTACTTTGACAGGGTGTTAGCTATTAAAAATCCTGATCGAATAGTTTCAACAAAAATGTCGACTTAATTACCAAATTATTCAACAATTACCAAAATTATTAATTTTTAAGCTATATCCAAATAACCCTAATCCATCCAGTTCTCCAATCAATCCATTCCAACAACCAAAACCTCAATAATTGAAATCCATTACATTCACATCCCTCAATTTAAACTAAAAACGCTCAAACTCCTCTACTCCACCAAGAAATCAATTGAAACCAGCAAACCTCTGATCCTTAATAATAAACAAACAAAAGTATGCAAAAGACCATATCTCCTAGAAGACAGCTGACAATTCCTAACTTTTCCAGCCTAGGCTGCGAAGAAAAGAAAGAAGACGAGATTCACAGAAGCATATCTTTTTCCGAAGAAAATCACGAAATCTTCAAAACAACAGAAAACTTCCTTCAATACACTGCAAGGATCTTACACGACGATATAAGGACTCCGAAGTTCATCAGTGATCATCACTTTCCCAGTCAAAGTGAAGACCCAGGGCTTGAAAACATCGAAGAATGCACTAATGAAAGTGAACAAATTAAAAGAGTGAAGCAAACTCGCTATGATAATACAGTTAAAATCAATGTACTTCGGCAAGAAACTCAGGTAAAACTGGAATCGAATCACACGCAAGACACTTTTTTTAAAGATAACTGCAGCAGGAAATTCGCTTGTGGGTGTTTAATATTTTAATTAATTGGATTAATTTGATGCAAAAGCTTAGACATCTTCTAGATTCTTCCAATAATTGAAAGCCATGAGAAAAGCAACACTTCTAATAAAGAATATGCAGAAACCTCCGAGATTCGGTGAAAAAATCACTAGATTTGATGAAGAAAGAGAAAAAAAAGCTTTGGATTTGTATAAAGAGTTCATTTCCAGGCCTTACAATAGAAAATCAGGAAGTCTTTGCTTAGATCTTTCAAATTTCAGTGTTTTTAACGTGGTTCAAGACTCACAAGGCCTTCACAATAAATTCGGTTTAAAGTCCTCAACGTTTCACTACATCTCAGCAGAAGAGGCTTTTTTCCTATCAACCCGAAAACAACTGAATTTAAATCCAACAGAACTGTTAAAAAACACTCACATTTTCATCCAAAAAATCCTTCTTTACTCTTTCTTTAAAAGAAAAGGCGGCCACATCAAAGCAAAAGACACGAGTCTTCCCGAGGCCCTTTCAAGTCACTTGGCCCTGTCATCACCAAAGCTAGAAAAAAGCATTCCTCCAACAATAAAATCTCCAGAGGATCGTCTGGACCTGACACCAGGGGACTTTTTCATAACATGCGAAACGAGTTTCGAGAAACTTCAAATCAAAAAGTGGGACTTTAAGTAATTATTAAGGTCCACTTACATCCACTTCAGTCCATTCTCCATTTCCTAAAAGTCTTTGCCCGACAAACTGCCCGTCAGGGGTTCGGGTGGAAGTCAAATGTCTGAAAAAAGCAGAATGTCCGACAATTAAAACGTTTTTATCTTGAATTTCTTCCCTGATAAAGACTTTAAAAGCTCTGGTCCTATTGTAAAGCTCTTCTCGACTTTCAACTACGGAAGGAAAGATATTTTTCATTGTTGTGAGTAAAGACGACAGGTAGTTGTTTGGGTCAAGTCCTTCGGTGTACTTGTTTTGAAGTAAAGACTTGATGAAATAGTCGCCGGGCATGATGGACCAGTCAAAAGATGGAAAAATCCTGGGGTAGTCATTTGGCCAGGCGGGGGCGTCGTGATTCACATGGATCCATTCAGTGACCAGCGGAAGGACCGTCGCCTTTGGAGGATTTTCCACATCTTTAAACAACAGTTCACAGGTCTGAAGAGTTCTGAGCATGGGCGACACGAATACCTTTTCTATTGAAAGTGATAAAAGACTGGCCTTGTGCTCCAAGATCTGACCTTCGCCGACTTTAGTAAGAGGAGGGTCTACAAATTCCATTGAAAACTGAAAGTCCATTTCTGATAAAGGGTCACCTGCATCGTGCCATTCCTTGTTACGCAAGTTAAAAGGTGTCTGCCCATGACGCAAATAGAAAAGTTTTCCCATTTATAAATGTTTCTGCTTGATCAGCTCCAGCCTCAGGTCAGGTGGATCGTCGAAGCTTTGATCGTCTTTCACATTGTCATTATTTTGGTTTATCTCTGGGCTTTGTGGAAATCTTGGGGAACTACTCCTAAACAACAGATTCAAGAGTTTGAAGATAAGGCTAGGAAGAGTAAGAAAAATAATTAGAAGTTAAGAATGGGTCACTTGGAGGTCTTGCGGAGGTTACAATGGGAAAAAGTTGATATAGTGAAAAACTTGTTGAAATTAATGGCGAATAGAATTAAGACATCCTGCTGATTGTCGAGCTTTTAAACTAAGGGAAAGCTGTTAGAATCTCTTTCCCGAAAAGAGAAATCTCTTAAAACCGTTGAGATTTTTCAAGAAAAACTTGAAAATCAAACCTTTGACTGAAATTCTCTCCTCTCTAAAGACCCCATTCAATAAACTCTAGGAAAGTCCTAGAAATATTATATAATATGCATATCTCTTTCATTAAACCATGTCCATATAAAGCTTAATTGACAAGGGTAATACTATGAGTCTCTTCAATTCAATAAATACCGATTCCAGCCAACCAGAGATGCAAAGTCTTGACTGTTTCGACTCAATGCTTTCTTTAATCTCATCAGGTCCAGAGTACTTCCAGTCTCATTTGATTTACCCAGAATTCTCATCTGCCCATCATCCTCATCCAGAGATTCTTTCAAGTAAAAAAATCTTCAGTTGTCTCGATTGTGAAAAAAATTTCACCCGTCAGTCATTTTTAAATAAGCACAAAACAAGCCATCCACAAGAAAAACCACTTGTCTGCGAAATATGCAAAAAAGTCTTTAGTCTTAAAGGGAACCTTAAAGTGCATTCAAGGGTCCACACAGGGGAGAAGCCATTTGAATGTAAGACTTGCTTTGCGAGGTTCAGCACGAACGGGCATTTAAAAGATCACAATACGAGTCATTTGAATTTGAGAACTTTTCTTTGCTTTTGTGGAAAAATCTTTTTGAGGAAAACTACGCTGAAAAGACATCAGTTTGTTCATGGAGGGGAAAAACCTCATAAGTGTCAAGTCTGTGGAAAGAGATTTTCAGATGTGAGTAATTTGAATGCGCATTTAAGAACTCACAATGGAAACAGGCCTTTTATTTGTGAAGTTTCAGGATGTGGGAAAAGTTTTAAGACTAAAGCTCAGATGAAAGGACACATGACTTCAAAATCACATGGTCGGGGCTTGATTCTTACGGGGAATAATGAAGAAAGTAATTAATTAGCATAGAATAATGAATGTAGAAGTCTCACAGTTTAAAGTTCCTTAACTATTCTAATCTTTTTTTGCGAATCTTTCTTCTCGTTGTTTTCTTTTGTCTTTTTCATCATTCAGACCAAATCTTTGAATACGTTCTTCAAGTTTATCTTGATTTGAAGAGCTTCCAAATCTTTCCATCCTCGCCTTGATTTTATCTTGATCAAGAGGTGCTCCCGGCATGGAAAACCTTTGCATCCTTTCTTTTAACTTGTCCTGATCAATGCCGATTCCAAACCTTTTGCATCTTTCTTTGAATTTGTCTTGGTTTGACTTAGTCCCAAACCTTTCAACCCTCGCATTGATTTTTTCCAGTTCTTCCTGTGGGAGGGTCTTCATATTTATAAGACTTCTGAAAATTAATCATCGAACAATTAATTCAAATCTTAATAATCAGCCTTTACACCTGCACCTTATTAATAAAAATAAGAGTCTGTGACAATGCCCTTAAAAACTTATGATCGTAAATCGGAAACTTTTGGAGAAGAACTTCTCGAAGAGTGTTTTCATTCAAGTTCACTCCACGGAAGGCGTCGATTATTTTTCCGAAATAGGATCGAAGAACTTTGGCGATTTTTAAACAGTTTCCTTTTTGATCGGATGATGGAAGAAGTTTGGATTCTTCTGAGTCGTAAACTTTGAACATTTCGTTTATTTGGCTTCGGAGTTGAGGGACTTCTGGCTCGGCGACTTCTTGCACGACGTGACTCTGGCCCATGACTCTTCGGCTTGGGACTGGCTCATCAAGAAGAACCCAAATAATACTAGGAAGGTTTTGTCTCTCTTGCATTGACAACGACGGTACTCCAGCAACTAAAGGAACAGGTGCATCAAGTACTTCTTTTAACGAGTTAGGAACAATAGGGACCATCAAATACGGCCACTTGAACGGTCTTAACAAAGCAAGAATCCCCAAGACACAAGAGCTAAGCAAAGCCAAATTTTTCGACACAAAAACCACAGACTTTTCCTGCAGCACAGCCAGGATAAGCCAAAAGAAGTCATTAAACTTGAGACTCGTCATAAGTGGAATGCAGAGCCATTCAATATCAATAAGCCCCAAGTCGACAGGACTGAAATATTTAATATGTTCAACAATATCCACTCCGAAACTGACTTCATTTCCAGCAGAGATCAGTTCACTTTTGCTAAAAGCTTCAAGTTGCTCAATTTCTTCCTTGCAACATTCTTCCCTGATAAGATCCTGCACATTGATCGACCCTGCGCCGATGATATTCGTTCTGTTAAGTCTTTTCACCAGCAAAAGACTGACAATCACCTCATAATGCAAGTCAAAGGCAGGTATAAAACTGGCGATCACGTAAAACTTAGGAACAACCCACTCAGCTCCATCAGAGTCAGTGATCAAGTCATCAAACTTAACACAGACAAAGTAAACTACTTCTTGATCAGAGTTAGGAATATCAGGGTGACACTCTTGAAGAGACTCTTCCGCCCTTAAAGTAAAAATAACGCAATTCGCGTTTCTTTTATAAGGAACTTGGCCATAAAGCACCCCGTTCAAGTCAGATTGAGAACCTGAAAGTTTCAGTCTTCGGATGTCAGCGCCTTGAGGAAAGCAAAGATCTGGAATTATCTTCAACATCGCTTCAGACAATGAGTCACTTGAAGTCAGGTATTTAAATAATATACTCGGCACTGATTCTAACTCACCGTTACCGTCGTTTCCGATTCCAACCACTAGAAAACCTTGGAAGTTAGAAGAATTGCTTAGTTCAAGGTTTAAGCTTTGGTCAGGGTTCGCTTGAGGAGTCTTTCCGCTGCTTGCGCTTGGAGATCGAAGGGTTTTTGGACTGAACATCTTCCTTTTAGGGTTTGGAGATAATAAATTCAATTGGTCACACTTGGATAGACGTAAACTTGATGAAAAATATTGAGAATTGTCGCATGGCTCTAGGTGGATTGAATTAAATGCATGCTCTGAACGCTGGATCAAGGGAATTGTCGATGTCAGATTGGGGGTCTTTATTGCTTTCTCGGTACTTGAAAATGTTGAGAAATCTGACTTGCCCATTGGAGAGATTAATGAAGGGTCTTGCAAAGGAGATGAACTCTGGAATTCTAAGCTTTCCAAATCAGATCTAAGTGATTCAATAAGCTGTTTATCGCAACGACTCGAAGAAGAAAGGTCTTTATATGCTTGTTTCAAATCGGAATATGACTTTTTGAGATTTTTGTACTTTAGCTTTAATTTTGAATATTTTGATTCAAGACTCATTTTTATTTGAATCATTTAAGATTGATGTTCATTGAATCTTTTCATGATTTGGGCTTAATAAACATTTTTCTTATGAAAAAACAAAGTGTTAAACTCATGCAATCTGAAAGTCATTTACCTTCGCTCAAAATCAAGACAAGCTCTAAAAGCATATTTAACAATTCTCCGTCAGGTGACCTGAATCAAGTCAGGAGGAATATAGACAGAGGCTTTCCAGACGCTTCTTCTCCAAATCAAACACGATCAATAAACTTGAACCTCAATAAAAAAGTATCAAATCTTCTCAAAATAATTCAAGAACAAGATATGAAAATCAAATCAATTGAATCAGAACTAAACCTAACCAGTCCATCATATTTAAAAAGAACCCTCAGTCAAAAAAGGCCTGAATCAAACATATTAGACTCAAACTCTTTTATCGAACATGAAACAAGTCAAGAAATGTTCCTTTGTTTTGAAGACAACAAAAACTTCACAAACCCTTTACCGGACTTCACTGCAGGCAGTAAAATCAAAGATCTAGAAATCCTAAAGTTAAAAAAACAAATCAAAGAAGAAGAAAACCAGATCATTAAACTCTATTCCGAAAATGTGCTGACTTCTGAAGAACTATCAAATCTTGAGTTAATTTCCAATAAATGGAAAATATCAGGAGAAAAAATTCAAGAATTAAAATCTCAGAGTAAAGAAAAAGTCATGATCATTGAGCAAGAAATCGAAGTAGTTGAAAAAAAAATTCAGAGTAAAAGAAAAGAAATTGAAGAATTCGCTGAATTACTTAAAAAAAGTGAAGAAAAAAGAACTTATAGCAATGAATACAACATTTTTATGGAAAACAACGAACAGAAACTTAAAGAAAAACTTAACACTCTGCAGAAAGAAAAGGAAAAAATTGTTAATGAAATCATTGAAGTTAAAGCGAAAATCACGCAACAAGAGCAAATCATTCAAGAAATCACTCAAAACTTAGAAAAAATTGACCAAGATTTAAAAATTGAAAAAAAAAAGTCAGAAAATCTCAGCTTTAAATATGAAATTGCCAAAGATTCACTTCAGGAAAGTCGAAAGCAAAATGAACTCCAAACAGTCCAGTTTCAGGCAGATCTTGAAACTTTTCAACAAAAAGAAAACCCTATTTCTGAAAAAACTGAAAAAACCCTTAAAAAACCATGGAACATCAATGATTCCCTTTTTTTACTAAACATTTCCAAAGAAGAAACCCTAAAACTCCAGCAGAAGTTCAACAAACTCGAAAAAGAACTGATTTACGCTCAAGAAGCTCTTGAAAGACTAAAAAAGAACGAAATTTACCTACAAAGCCAGTTTTCCTCAAAGGAACTAATGATATCCCAGATCGAGAAGTTGCTAAAAACCACAGAAATCCCTCAGCAGTCCAAAAAGAAAGAAGACGACAAAAAACCCGAGACCAAAAAAATAAAAGACCTTCAAAATCTCGTAAGAGCAATGAAAGAAAACTACTCAAATCTTGACCTAGTAAAATGTATTAAATGCTTGAAATTCGCTTCAAACAGCGAATTTTTGCTTCCTTGTGGTCATCTCATCTGCGCCGGTTGCCTGGACGTAGAAGTCTCTTCATGCGTCTTCTGTGGATCATGGATAACCGGCCTTTTAAAATCTCCAACTCTCATTAAAACCATCTCACATTTGAACTCTTATCAAGACAAACTGTCCAAAGCCAACAAGCTGTTAATGCAACACTAAAACTCTTTTCATTTCTCCCGCTTCTCTCATAAAAATGGAAATTTAGTCTACAACTTCTCCAACCCAGCCGTTGCTATCTAACAAATCAACTCAAATCCACTCAATTCTTTCAAATTCTGAACTTTTTCTCAAATTTCACCTTTTTCTGCAAAATCTCAAAAATTTCAGTTCAATAAAAAAAGCCTTGAAAGATGTTATCTTTGAATATTTAGTCTAAATTTAACATTCACAGCAAATGAAATGGTTTCTTTGGCGAGTCTTCAGCAGGTCCTAAGTCGCTATTTCTTGATGAGTCATTTTTTAACCCAATCCCAGCGATATTCGAATTTTTCTTCTCAGTCTCCAGAAAAATATCTTCAAAGTTGTCAAAATCACAAAAACTTTTACAATCTTCTTCAAAAAATCTGAAAGATTTTTTGGGTGTTATTAAAAAGTCGCTACAAGAAAGTGGAGAGGCCAGGTCAACAATATCTTCATTTTTTGATGGTGAAAAAGACTTGCCTAAAGTCAGAACTGGAAATTTTTCTTTAAGTCTTGAAGACCTTCTTCTAATTATTTTTTACATCTGAAGACCTTCAACGGACTTGTTGATGTTTCTTTTCCGGTCGTCTTTGACTTGAAGAACGAGTTTTGTAAGGTCCTGGTCCAGTACAACGTCTTGAATGGGAAGAAGGATCTGGTCTGATTCTGGTTTATGTCTGTTAAAACTACGTATTTTTCTCCTTAAAGTACTGTAAAAATGGTTCTTTATCGAGTTGTCTGTGCGGCCTGGAAGCAGCTTCGCGATTTCAGACCATTGATTGCCGAACTGGTTCTGATAGTCAAAAATTATTTTTTCTTCTTCTTCTGTCCAGAACTTTTTATTTATATCTGGGTCTAAATGGTTGTGCCAACGTTCTCTGCATTGTTTCGCGGTTCTTCCTCTGATGTTGAATCGCTTTATTAGGAGTTCGGAGATTAGGGTCCATTGCTTTGTCCCGAATTCTTCTGTTAGACATTTAATCGCGTCGTCTTCCTGAATAAAAATTACTTCAGCGCCCCAGGGTTTTCGATCATGATAAGCCATTAATAATAGAATTTTATGTTGAGAGAATTAATAAAGGAATTTTTGACTTTGATGTGAAAGGGACGAAATGAAGTATTTTGGCTTTTTTTAAGAATTTTTTTGTAGTTTTAATTTAAGAAATTGAAGAAGATTAATATAAATGAATATTTAGAGATTCTTTATTAAGAAATAATTAATTGAATACTGATTACGCTCTGTGTTAAGTGTTCTAAATATTTAATTAATAATACTGATAATAAATTTTAGAGTTTTCTTATAGTATTTAAAACCTTCTAATTCACAAGTTTATCTGTTATCCTTAATAAAATATTTCATTATGACATCTTCCGATAACTTTGACGTCTACTCAGTAAGTGACCAGGTGGTCCAAGAAATGTTAAAAGAAAAGCAAAACAACCCAGACCTAATAATTTCCTACAGCTTCCTCGAATACTACAGCCACCAAGAAATAATCGACCTGATCCAATCAGCCTACCAATACGGAAAACTCTTAACATCCATAAACTCAACATACATATCCTTAAAGCAAGAAGGAAAAATCCGTCAAGCCCAGATGTTTTCAGACAAACAGTCCCTCCTTCTTCCAGAAGCCGGAAAGAAAGTAGCTTTAAAATACGGAAAAGTTCTTCTGAAGTACAAGACTCTTGTTTCTTCTCTTGAAGACCAGAACTTTTTCGAGACAATTATTTATTTCACTGTTCGCGTCGTGAAGACAAGGTTTTCTCCTGACCAGGGCCGGGGACTTGAAGAAGAACTGAACAGGTTGTTTCGGACTACGGCTTTTAACATCGCGCATCGGAAAAACGCTGAAGCTGAAAAAATTCTTAAATTTCCTCAGCTGAAGAATTCGCCGAAAAGAGACAGTGAAAGTGTCATCAATGGAATTATTCTTAGAAATTGGGCGAATAGGGAAAATCTTCAACATTTTCATTCGGTTGAGACTGTTAAAAGACCGGCTTACTCTAAAATATCGCCTTTTAAAGCGATTAGCTCTAGGTCTCCGCTTATTTCTATGATTTTACCCTCGCCCAAGGATAAGATTAGAGAAGTGGAGGATTATAGGAGGAGGGTTGTGGCGAGAAGCCAGA
Source organism: Stentor roeselii (assembly GCA_006503475.1). Taxonomy (NCBI): domain Eukaryota; phylum Ciliophora; class Heterotrichea; order Heterotrichida; family Stentoridae; genus Stentor; species Stentor roeselii. Next base: position 117,247 of record RSEH01000037.1, read on the forward strand.
GATTACCTTTTGTGTATGGGTAAGGTTTGGGAGAATTTAATGGAATAGGTTTGGTGGATTTTTAGAAATTTATTTTGGTATTAGGTTTGGTTGTAATTAGTGAACATGTTTGAGCAGTGGAAAGTAATTTTCAAGTAGTCAATACTCTCATTCTCACCTTCTGAAGACTTTTCAATCCAAACAAAATTCGATCTGCCAGACCAAGACACAATAAAAGCAGACATCGAGAGATCTCAAAACGGTTCCTTATCAAATTCCGAAAGATACCTTCTCGAGTGTTACCTAACAAAATACTGCAAAGAATGTAAAATTTCCTACAAACAATGCATGAACGAAATCTGTGCTCCATTCGTACTAATGACAAGAGAAGGAACATCAATCGAGTTATCCTACAACTACTTCAAAGCCTTCATAGAGATCAACCTGACCTCAATGTTTTCAGACCCAGTACGAAATATTCAGACTTTCCGTCCTTTACAAGCCTGTTTCCTTGTCTTCCGGATAGTCCTTCGTTACCACGAGCCCCATTTAAGTGCTTTTTTCCAGCTAAACAAGATAACTCCAGAGCTTTACACAACTTCCTGGTTCCTCACAGCCTTCGGTTTTAAAATAGAAGGTCTTTCTCTTCTTTACACCCTTTGGTACGAGCTTCTTGTGGAAAAAGACCAGTTGATGTTGATTTACCTGAGCATCGCTTTTCTACAGCATTTTCGTTCAGAGATAATAAATAAAGAAGATTACTTGATCGCCCATGCAATTACCCAGATTTCGATTTCTTCTCATCAGGACCTGAAGTCAATTGTTGACCTGGCGCGGAAGATCAAGTCGAACACTCCTTATTCAACGCGGATCCGCCTGATGCAGTATAATATTTACAACTTGACAACAATCGACAGCACCCTGGAAGCTCTTGAACAAGAATACTGCCTCGTCCTTCCTACTCAGGAGGTGCTCTGCAAGGCCTACCCTAATGAAAGGATCTGTGATTGCATCCATGTCCGTTGCATGTGGTGCACTAAAAAAGAAGTTAAACATGAATTTATTCTTATTGATTGTAGAACTCGTGGAGAACAGGGAAATGGAATTCTTCCTAATACTATGTTGTTGTCGGAAAGTCTTTATCAAGACCCTCAGAAAGTACTTGAGTTTCCTGATCAGTTCTTGGAAGTCAGGGGACAAGTTCATTTTTGCTTGATTGGAAGCACTAGCTTTAGAACTAGCAGCTTTGATATCAAACATGGGACTGAAAATGGGGAAGATTGTGAAGTTACGAAAATGATTGAAAGTCTTTTACAGGCTTTTTTAATTAAGGGCTTTCCTTATTTAAGTGTGGCTGAAGGAGGGTTTGAACAGTGTCATGAGTTTATTGAATATTATGCACTTGATATTTTGAATCATGGAAAAAAATGTAGGATTTGTGGACAGGGGAGACCCAGCTATTCACACGCAATGATTGAAAGATTAAAGGAAATGAAAGGAACATATATTGGACGATTCAAAGATTTTGCTGAAGAGAAAAAAAGAAGCAAAAGCTCAGAACAAGATAAAGGCGAGGAGGTTGTGACAGTAAACTCAATATTAAGAAATAGAAAAACTGAAGGTGTGAAATGCAGAGTTTATGATAAACAACGAGGGAGTCAAAGCGAGGAAAAGTATGTTATTATGTTCAATAATTCACTTTTCGCTTATGGTAAAGCTTGTCCTAAAGAAAAATTTCCAGTTTCTCTAATTTTTTATGCTAGACTCGAACATTTGTTAAAAATTACGAGTATCCGAGGACATCCTGAAGTTTTAAGCTTTGTTTTTCCAGGACAAAACATCATGGTATTTAAATTTAAAACAGTTGAAAAAGCTAGACATGTAATTTCTCAGATCAAGAGATATTACATTGAGATCAAGGGTGTGAACAAGAAGTACTAATCTATTAAATTTAAAAAAAACGACTAGTTGGTGAAGAAAAACCCTTTTACCCATCTTTATCTAAAATTTAGGTGATTTTAGTTTTAGAATTTTAGATCATTTAGGTTGCATTTTTACTTATCACTAATTCCTTATTGTTTAAACCACACTGCACTTAAATTTTACTTTCATTTATTTATTTACTTGAGAAAAATTTTATAAAACCAATATTTTTCAAGTAATCCTTACAAGTATCATCGATGGGAAGGAAGAGATTGTTATTGTTTTAGCTTTCATTAAATCAATAATCGTTTCAAATAATTTAGGAATTATCGGAGGATTTCATTGAATAATTGCTACGATAAGAATGGTGAAAAAAATGCTGGAGCACTGCGTGGGTGAAGTTTTATTGAAGATTTAATTGCTTTACAATATTACTATATCGAATTACAACTTGCATATTAAATAATTATAAATATTAATCTCATCTAGTTCGATATAAATTTTCGTTCAATCTTTACATCTTACTTCAGTGAATTTATAGGCCCTTAATTATATTCATTAGTGAAAAATAAAATCTAGTAAAATATTGTTTATAAATTCTTTATAAAAAGTCTAGCGAAGATATAAGCAGGTTTAATCAAATGAGCCTATGTCTAAATTATATAAAAGTCCCACAAATAACGAATATTATATAATGAATCAAGATCATGATCAATCGATAGAATCTGAAGACTCTGAATATGAACCTCTCACTAATCTAGAACAGTACAAACTCAGCTATTCTGATCTAGGGAAGTCTCCTTACGATCTCTGGCTTTTGTTCGTGATAAAATTCTGCGTGGTCGGAGGGCTCTCAGCATTTTTTCTAGCTTTTCCAATATATATCTCAGATGTGAAAGATAAAGGTGATATGACATTGAGTTTGGTCTATGGTTGTGCAGGAATAACTTCTTTAATCTCGATTGTTTTACTTGGTTCAGTTACAGATCGATTTGGGGTCAAGCTCTCCGCAAGTATTGGTTCATTACTTTTGTTGATCACAGCGAGTGTGGGCATCTACACAACAGACTCAATGACTCAGTTCATATTTTTCATTCTATTAGGCCCTGCTGGAATGATCTTATCAATTACTTCTTTTGATGTAGGTATAAAGCATTACACTCGAATAAACTCAAGGGCATTAGCAGTCTCATTTTTTACAGGACTTTATTACCTAGGCCTAATAACAGCAGGTATTTTAATAGAAGTGATGCTAAACTACATGAGTAAAGACGAATCAACATTTAAAATTTTATTTATTTACTGTGCCTGCAACTTTTTAGTAGGCCTTATTCTAAGTTTTTTCCTAAGAAAACTTGACTACTCAGTATTTGAGACAAAAGAGCTCGAATTAAAAAAGAGATCAGGAAGTTACTGGAGCCATACACGTCAGATCCTATCAAGAAAGATGTTCTGGAGGTTAAGTCTCTTAGTTTTCTTAGTGCTGACAATAAAAATAATATTCTACCAACAGACAGTGATGCTTCCTCTTTACATGGAGCGAGACCTTGGCGACGACTCTCACTACGGGTTGATGGTGGTGCTTAACCAGTTAATCGTTATAATCACGATGCCACTTTTCAACTACCTCAACTATTTCCTCCTTCCTTACGACTTCTTCATTTACGGAGGCTGCATCGCGATCTTGTCACTCGTTCCGTTTTTATTTGGAGCGAGTTACTGCTCAGTCATTCTTTTCATCGTCATCTCTTCAATTGGAGAAGGACTCTATGGTCCTAAACTTTTAGAATATTCACTTGAAATATCACCTAAAGGCCAAGAAGGAGTCGTGATTGCTCTGACTTCTGTTCCTTCTACTGTTTCTTCTATATTTGCAGGGATCATTGGAGGGATTTTGCTTAATAGTTACTGTCCTGATGATGGGGAAAGAAAATGTTGGATGGCTTGGAGTGTCATTGGACTTATCGCTATTGCTGGGATTTTAGTTTTGTTTTCAATGAGAAAGTGGATTGAAGAACCGAGGTTTGAAGCTCAACCTTATGTTCCTTGCTTTAAAGAGTCTTTAGCTGATTAATAATGAATTTAGGTTGAATAAATGAATTTAAGTCAGGACCTTGCAGAAGTTCTGATTAAAAACGCGAATTCAGTGGAAAATTTGGTGAAGTATATTAAACATTCGAACTGTCAAGGCCTGAAATTTGCTTTTAATGGAGAAATCAATTTGGATTCTTGCCCTAATCTTATTTTTTCTAATGAAGTGATTGATGGCGATGTAGATCATTTTATTCACATGCAGATAAATAACTATCTCTCTGAGCTGAACTTGATTCAAGATCAAGTCTTCCGTAGTCAGCCTTGGCTGAAGCTTAATCAAAACCTTTACAAAGAAGAATACAGAAGGTTTGACTTGACGGGGCACAAATTCGAAAACCATAAGTTTTTCGACATTCCAGTCAGGTTCATCCCAGTCGATTTCACATCAAACATGTTGGTTCCAAAGGAACTTTGGATGCTTTTTAACTTGAGCTTTCCAGAAATCTCGACAGTTTTCGGTTTTTCTCACATTAATGACTCAACTTTTGTAGTAGTTCAAAGCTACCCTTTTTGTCTTGAGCAAATAATAACGAACAACGCGACAAAAGGACAAGTCTTTTCGATATTCAAGCAACTGGCAAGTGTCACTGCTATTTTGCATAGCAAACAGGTTTTCGGGTTCAGGTTTTCATTGAAAAATGTTGAGGTTGATCAAGATGGGTTAGTCAAAGTCTCGGATTTTTCAGCTGCTGTTCTTTTAAGTGAATTTGATGAGAGAAGGTTGGAGATAATGACTGAAGATCTGAAATGTTTTGGGATTTTTGTGAAGGATGTCCTTTTTGTGTCGCGCCTTGCTGATGATGATGATTTATTTGTACTCGCTGAAAGACTAGCCAATAGTCAGTGCCAAGAAGAAGCTTCAGAACTTTTAAATCTTTTCTTAAATGACTCTATTTTAACTATTTCATAACTATTTAAGCTAATATGGCACTCCTCTCATTTCCCTAAACTTTTCTGACCTTATTTTATTATTTAGTTACTGTAAACATTATCTTAAATGTATTGGAGATCGTGGGCTTACTCTGCAGCAGCTCTGGCAGCAGCGACAGGCCTGATTCTCTTCTTGAAGCCCAGAGCGCTCCCTTCAGGTCTGAAAGTAATAACGATTATCAATCGTTCGTCTTACATTGAAATCAGCTCTGAGATGCGGAAGTACTTTCAAAAGCGATACAAAACTTCACTGAAAGCCCATCGGGCATATAGAAGAAGTTTAATTTCTCGCTCTGCTGAGTACCAAGAGTCAATACAGTCGTTTAATAAAAGTGTGAATGACTTGGTCAGTGAAGCTCAAGTGAATGTGCTGAGCTGGTACAAATTAAGTCAAAATTATTTTGAGAACTCAGTGAATTATTATGATTTGGACCCTGATGTAAAACATTATGCTGAAAAAGTATTTGATATGGATCTACCAGTTAGCGAATCCCAAATCATGGGACCAGAAAAAACTAAAACAATTCTCGATTATTACCAGTCAAGACTACGAGAATACGAATCCGAATGCCCAGAGCTCGAGGAGTACATGATCATAAATGCCCAGATCCACGATGAGATCTTTCGCAAGTTCGAAATCGAGATCGAGGTGTTAAATGCTTCCTGGGAAAAAAATAAAGAAGAATTTGGAGATATGTACGAAGGTCTGCGGAACCAGACATACTATGTGCTTGCATCAACTGAGAACTCATTTTAACCAGAAATAATAATTCATTCATGGGATGCTGTCAAACTTCAAACAACCAGTTCGAAAGCCTGTCGATTTCTTTGCTGACCGCACTGGTCTTAAAAAAAAACCATAAACTTCTCACAAAACAATTAGAAGTCTTGGCGAGTTCCAATAAAGAGCGGCTGATGTTCATGCTAAACAACGAAAAGACCAACCTAGAGTCAATCCAAACAAACCTCCTCGGTGTTTGCCTCCTATCAAACGACGTAGAGACCTTCAAATTCCTTCACCAGCTTGGTTGTGACTTATTCTCCATGGAAAGAATCTTCAACGACCAAGGAGTGAATAGTCTCGAGCTAATCTGCCTAAAAGGAAACTCTCAAGTCTTGGGTTACTTTTGGCCTTTATATAAAACTCACCTAAAACACAAAAAATTCACTCAAATAAACGAAAAATCTCTTTCAAGCAACTTAAAAGCCTTCCCAAACTACAACTTTTCCCCAGTTCAACTCGCAACAATATTTGGCCACATTCAAATAATCACCACTCTTCACCACGAGCTTTCTGACAAGGACAAGTCCTTAGCTGAAATCGACTTAAACGCGAAGGAAACTCGAAGTGGAATGAACTGCGCTTTATTGGCTGTTAAAAGTGGAAGGCTTAAAGTTGTCAAGTACCTTTTTTATAACTACAGCTGCGACTTTCATGCTGTTGATGTCAATGAAAATAATGCTATTGATATCGCTTTCATTGAAAATGAAGTCAGACCGAATGGAGAGTATAAAGGAATTGTTTGCTTTTTAATTGAAGCGGTTGGGGTCAAGTTCGAATTGAAGATTAGTTATTTGAAAACTTTAGAAAAGGACCTGGAGTTGAAAGAATATCTCCAGAAAAAGTACCAGGAAATGAATAGTTTTAAAAATGATGATGAACTTGGAGAGGATTTCACCATTTATAGCAAAGGAGAGTCAGGTAATGAAAATGGCACTTCTTGGAATAGCATTGCCCAAGTTTCCAGAGAGTTTGGATTCAGAAATCCTTGAAATAATTAGAAATTTCCATTATTTATTACTTCACCTCAAGAAAATAATCATTCTATAATTTCCCTAAAACTAAATTCAAATCCTCAAGTATCGAAAAATTCCAAGAAAAAACCAATCTCATAAAGAAAAAAATGGAAAACAACCAATCGAAACTTTCACTTTCCGACTTCGAACTGACCTCAACCCTCGGCCGTGGGTCCTTCGGCGAAGTCAAGCAGTCAAAACTGAGAGGAAATTCAAAAATGCCTCCATTTGCCCTGAAGATTCTAAGCAAGTCTCTAATCCTGAAACACGACGAGGTGTCTCACATCCAATCAGAAAAAGAGATCCTAAGTCAGATCCGTCATCCATTCATAGTGAAATTTTTTAGCTTCTTCCAAGACTCCAGGTTTCTTTATTTTTTGCTTGAATACGTCTGTGGGGGAGAACTTTTTTCATTATTAAGAGGAAGTCGCCGTTTCATGCCTGAGCAGATCCGGTTTTACAGTCCTCAGATCATCCTGGCTCTTGACTACCTGCATCAATCTGGCATCATTTATCGCGACTTGAAACCAGAAAATATTTTGATTGATAAAAAAGGTTACCTCAAACTAACTGACTTCGGATTCGCGAAGAAAATCAAGGATAAGACTTTTACGATGTGTGGGACTCCGGAGTACATGGCGCCTGAAACTATCATGAAGGCTAATGGGTACTCTTTTGCTGCTGACTGGTGGGCTTTTGGAGTACTTTTGTTTGAAATGACTGAAGGGAATTCACCGTTTTTTGATAAGAACCCGATCGTTGTTTATCAGAAAATTATTTCGGGAAAATTTAAGTTTAGAAGGACTGTTGATAGTGATTTGAAAAAAGTTGTTCAAGGATTGTTGCAGGATGAAAGTAAAAGACTTGGGGCGAAAAATGTGGATCAGATTAAAAAAATGAAGTTTTTTAAGAAAGTTGACTGGAACCAGATACTTTTAAAAAATGTTCAAGCGCCTTGGGTACCTGTTGTTAATCATATGGAAGATACCCAGCATTTTAGTGGATGTTTTGATGAGAAGTTAGAGATTATTTCAGATTTAAGTCCTGCTGGAGATGAGATATTTGAAAATTTCTAATGTTTTTTTATAACTAACTTAAATTCTAGCTAATGCTTTAAGACTTTCTTTCAAAATGTCTGTATTTTCCAATTGTCCTTGTTTTTTTACTGTCTCCTTCCAAATCTTCCCTTTTCGAACATCAACTTTCGCTATTCTCTTTTCTATCATTTCTATTTTTTCTTCATTTCCAGCTGTTTTCTCTAACTGATAATAAAAAATCCAGACATCTCCAAAACTTTCATCAATTTTTAAGCACTTTTCAAACCAAATCCTTGCCTTTTCATACTTCCGCTCTTGAGAAAACAACTTTGCAACGACTAAAGTCAAGTCAATATCATTTGTGCAGTGTTGAAAAGCTTCTGCAATTTTACTTTTTTTCTCTTTTTTCCCTGCTAATTCGATGGCCAAAGCCCAGATCTTTCCAATTTTTTGAAACTTTTGAAGTGCAACGTTGCAAAGAAGCTCTGCTGACTTTGGGTTTGTTTGCAACTCGAATTCAATTGATTTTATGAAAAGTAAAGGATTTAAGCATTTACTACGGCCTTGTTCTAGGATAAACCTGCATTTTAAAGGGTTTTTACATGTGAGTTCTAATTCAGATAAGTAGATCCAGAATTGAGGAACTTCTGGGTGAATTTGAAGGATTTTTACAAGAGTTTGTCTGGCCTGGTCAATTGGGAACACAATTGAAATATATTTATAAACAACTGCGTCATCTGGGAATAATTCTAATGACTGCTCCTGTAGAGATCTAGCCTTTGTAATATCATTCATTGTTATATAAAACCCAATAAGTTTTCTAAAAATCTTCGGTGACTTATTCTTTTCCAGACTTCTCTCAAGGATGCTCTGAGCTGTATGAAAACTATTTTTTCGCATTAAAGCCCTGAAAAGTTCAAGTAAAACCTTTTCGGGAAGATCTTTTGTATCATTCAAACGATCTACACATTCATTTAATTCATGATCATCAACTATCTGCAAAAGTGAAACCCATAACTTACGAGATTCTTTAAATTTAGAACAAGCAGATTTCAAGACTTCTTTTGCTTTTCCAAAGTTTTCAGAGTTTTTTTCGATTTCGTAAGATTTTTTCCACATTTTTTTAAAGTTCGGGTCTTTTTCAAGAGTAAGGAATGAGAAAAATCGAGCTGATTCGATTGCTTGAGATTGAATTAAACTTTCAAGTTCCTCAAGGCAGATTATTCGAGAGTTTTCATCAGGGGTGATTGTTAATACAAACTTCAAAATTGATTTGGCTGTTAGGATTGAACCTGATTTTTCAGCGAAGATCACTTCTTGTAACCAGAATTTTCGGTCTATTGCTATTGCACTGTTGGTTAATGTTTTTATTCCTCTTTTAATCATCTCGCTTACGTTGTCTAAGTTGCCTTGAGTCTCCTCTAATTTTGCAGCAGCAATCCAAATACCAGGTTCAAAAGGCAATTGTTTCCTAGCCTCATTCAAAGTTCTTCTCGCCTCTTTATAATTCTCAAGTTTCGCAAGAGCAAGCCAAAGATCAACCGAATGAGGTGCACAAACAACAGCTTTTTGCAAGAACTTCAAAGCTTCAGTCTCCGAGCAATGACTAACAATTTCCTTCCAAAGTTTAACACTTTCAGAGTTCCTTTCAAGTGCACGTTTTAATATCAAGACCTTTCCCGCCTTACTATTTTCCTTATTAGCCAAAAGTATCCAAACCGCAGTCGATTCTGGTAAAACCTCAGAAGCCCGAGTCAACAAAGCCTTTCCCTGCGCAGGTGATTCAAGCCTCGCAGCTTCAACCCAAATATCTTCAGATTCCGGACAAGCGGAGCAAGCTTCTTGCATCAAGTCCCTTGCGGCCTTCAAGTTTCCAGCTTTTTCTTCTAATCGACTTAAAGCGAGCCAAGTCTTGGCCTGTTTGGGGTTAGTTGCGAGAAGTGACCTGAAAAGACTTCGAAGTTTTCGCAAGTCTTGAATTTCTTGGTTGGAAGAGTCCAGGGTGTCCAAATGAGTCAAGTAACCTTCTGGGTCCACTGACTGGAAACTTGATATCTGTGAACGCGCGATTGAAGAGGATAAGAGCTTTTCTTTCATGGAGACTGAAGGCTTGGCTTGAGAAGAGTCGTTGTAAGCGGATATGATTAGAGAGTCACTTGTGGAGTGGAAGACTTGCTTTTTTTTTTTCTTTTTGATGAAAGATTTTGCTTCAGGCAGATTTGCCCATTGGTCTATTTTTGGATTACGAATTACCTTCTGTTACTGTTGAGAGAGCAGGTTTTAAGTCTGATAGAATCGCTCCGGCTGTCAGGGTCGGACGCTTTTCAAGAGGCTTTGAAGGGGGACTGGTTATTCGCTTACGTCTTTGGTCCATGTATTCTTGGATTCCTTCGAATATCGCGTCGGCTTCGAGGTCTTCTTGCTCTAGTTTACGGGATTTGGACTTCTCGCTGTAACCCATCCATTTGTCAAATAAACTCTCAGGCATCTCGTCTTTGTCGTGCTCGTGACCTCGTGTGTTGAATGTAGGGCTATTTAGGTTTTACTTCATCTTTGGATCTGCTGCACCTACGTCTGAACGTGTGAAAAATGCTACTGCTCCCCGGCCGATGCCGGGAATGTAATTTGCTGGCCTTGGGGGAAACTTTGGACGCTTGAATATATCCATTTATGTGAGTGGCAAGGAATATTTTAGGATGAAGGATTTTTTTTTAATTGATTTAGAGGTTAATGATCAGTGGTTTGATTTTTGGATTTTAGAGGATATAGTTTTTTATTGAGATTGAATTTTTAATTAGATTTTCTTGTTTTAAGTTAGTGATAATTGTTTGAATAGCTTCAGTTATCACCCAAACATATATAAAAACTTTTTCTTCTAAAAATCATAAAACCTCTAAACCTAAAATTCTCAACCCATAATACAAAAAAATTCCCTCTATTATTCTTCCCTTTTAACCACTTTTTTAGTAACATCATCCAAGTCACCTTGACCCTGTTCTTCCTTTTCCCTTTCCCTTTTAACCCTAGCAGTATCAGTATTCATTTCAATCAGCGCCTTGGCTCCCTGATCATCCCCTCCATGATTAAGTTTCGCTTCTTCAGCAGCTCGTGCCATATTAACACAAGTTCTATAAATCATCTGATAAAACATATAAGGATTCATCATAGCATTTTGAAACATGGCAGCAGGGCCACCCGCTTCATTCCTAGCATTAACAGGCGAGGGCACCAAAGGAGGTTGAAATCCACTAACAGCCAAAGGCGCCACAAATCCATTCTGCGCTCCATTAACAGGTGTAAAAGCCTGACTCGGTCGATTGACACTTGCAACTTTCGGCACAATGATATCTCCTTTTTCCTCAGTCTTACTTTCTACTTTTTTCTGACTTTCCACAATTTTTCCTACTTCCTTCGTGATCTGCCTTTCAAGAGCAGTCATAAGTTCACTATTACCTTTCAACTTACTTTCAGGAAAAGGCTGTGCATAGATATTTTCAGTGATGTAAAAGGCAGGATGAACAAATCCTTCTCCTTCAACATTTCCAAAAGTTTTCGCTTTTTGAGTAGAAAGATCAGCTTCGAGTTTCTGGTCTCGAAGACTGTAAAGTACTGAAAAATTATGCCAAATGACTGGATTTTCTGAGCAAATATTCATCGCTTTAGTGAAACATTCAAAAGCGTCAGGGTGTTGACCGAACTCGCCATACATGATGCCCGCGCTGACCCAATAAATAAAAGAACCCGGGCTAAGGCTCAGCGCTTGTGAATAGCAAAGCCGGGCATTCTCAAAGTCCCTTCGGGCCTGATACGTCCTTCCAAGTATATACTGCAACTCACTTGAACTTCTCCCTTTTTTCAGTTCTTTATAAAGACTTTCTTCTGCAAGTTCAAATTTTTTTTTACAGAAGTAATCCCAAGCGATTACTTTTACAACTTTTTGAATATCTTGCCCAGACTTCAAAGAATTCGCATAAGTTTCTTGCAACTTTTCCTCATTGTTCAGTCCAGACCAGGCCTCAGCAAGTGCGACAAGGACTTCAAGTTTTTCATTGTCAGTGATGGAGTCAGAAGTGAGAGCTTTCTGTAAAAATTCAGTAGCTTCTAAAAATTGCCCAAGTCGTGCATGGCAAGTCGCAATTTTAAGGTGCAGGTCGTGAGGATAGAGAAAAGTCGAGTCCTGCTCAAGTATTCCAGAAAAAATCTTGAGTGAAGTAGTCCAGTCTTCGATCATGAGGTAAAGCAAGCCGATGCCGTACCAAAGCTCACTGCTTAAACACTCGTCTTTGCCTTGAAGGGACTTTGAGTAAGCGCTGATGCACTTCGGGTAGTCTTTTTTGAGGAAGTAACAATGGCCGAGAGCTGCCCAGGCTTTTGAATTGTCTTCGCTTGCTTTCAGGATCTTGTCGTAGTTTTTTATTGCTGAGGGCAGGTCTCCTTTACTGGCGTAGTATAGACTGAGGTCTGATAACACCTTGATGTTGAAAGGGTTCTCCTCTGCTTCTTTCTCGGCTTGCTCGACGTTTAGGTCTTCAGGGTTCATCAATTAATAATTATGGACTCTGCTAGTCTTTCACCTGAGCTGCACCTTTTAAAACTTCCTCAAATCAACCGCCTTGGCCGTCCCAGGACGAATTACTTTCGAGAAAAAGACAGAAAATCTTCTTCTTCGGTGAAAATCGCAATTGTTCCGAGAGGCAGAAGTAGGGACACTGGCAGGCCCTTTCAAGAACATGTGACTCCTATTTCAGGTGAAAAGCCGTGCACGAAAACAGTCCTAAAATGGACAAAAAGACTTGAATTCAACAAAAGGCCAGAAATGGGTACAAAAAATCTTATCCTCTTCGTCTTCGACGGGGTTCTCGGTGACTGTTTCAAGAAAAACCTATGGAAATGTTCACCAGTCAAACTTTACCTAAGAAGAGGGGTTATCAAAGAGCTAAAAAGACTAAGACAGGATTTTCAAATCGTCCTTTTTTTTAAATCTGAAGACATAAAGCCGCGTAAAGTAATCAACTACCTCCAAAGCAAAGGTGCCTACTTCGACGCGGTCTACAAATCCCTGAATGACTCGAGGTTTCTAAGGAAGTTCAGCAATTCCTTAGCAAAGCGTCCAGTGAAGTACTCTGAAAGTTTTCAAAACTTTTCCCAGATCTACCTCGACTTCGGTGTTCAGCACGAGGTCCAAGACAAGGTCCTAATCGTTTCAAGTGTTTCTTTAACTTTAGAGGACTTTGAAAGAAAAGGAGAAAATTTACTCTTTTTAAAATCATCTCCGAATTTGCAGTACTTTTTGTGTAAAGCAATGCCTGTGCCTACTGTCTGGTCAGAACTTCCTGTTGTTTTAGCTGTGCCTGACCCGCGACTTCATCATAACTTTGCAGGGGCTTCATTTTCAGTGATTTCTGCAAATATCTGCAGTCTTGCCAGAGGAAACCAAGATGAATGGTCCTGGCAGGAGAGGTTCGACCAGAGAATGATAAGCGAAAGTCAATCATTTCAGTCCTCAACTTGTTTAGAACCTGTTCAAAGCCTTCTGCCGTGGAAAGCCCTTGCCACCAACCAAAGACCTTCAAAGCCTGACGAAAACATCCAAAAATCAAGTAAAAAGTACAAATTTCTGATTTTAAAGCAAACTTTACTCACAAACTACAACTTTATCCAAGACTATGGAGTTAATTTCAAACCTGTTAATTTGAAAAACATGTAAAGTATTATTATTAATAATCATGGGACAAGATGAGTCTTTGCCGAGCTTCTCAGAACGTCCGGCTACTTTAAGACAGCCTTGTAACGTTAAAAAACCTCCTGTTAAGTTGTATGAGCCGAAAACTATCTGCGTCACTACTTCTAGCAGGACTATTTCTTTGACGATTCCTGAAGAAAACTTAACTTGCGGCTGGCTTTTATGCGAAGTGATGAGACTTTGTGGAGAGTTCGACCAACAACTCTCCGGGCGGATTGTTTCTTTGTCGTCTGGAAAGTCGGAAAGTCTTGACTGTTGGCTGCTTTTATATGATAGATCTTTGATTCCTTTTAAAAATAATGACAAGATTTCACCTGTTTTGGCTTTGACGGTGCCTTCTAAGATGAGTCTTGCTCACTTTCACCCGATTAAAGTGATTGGAAAAGGCGGCTTTTCTAATGTTACAGCTGTCAGGAAGAAGGACACTGGAAATCTTTATGCAATTAAAACTATGAACAAGGACTTCGTCCTTGGTGAGAATAAGATTGAACAGATTATGACTGAAAAGGAAATTTTAAGTAGAATATCGCATCCTTTTATTGTGCAGATGTTTTGGGCATTTCAGACTAACACCCAGTTGCACCTTGTACTTGAGTTATGCCCTGGGGGAGAGCTTTTTTATCATCTGCATAACTTGGGAAGGTTTGTTGAAAATCAGGCAAGGTTTTACTTTGCTGAAGTCGTTCTTGCACTTGAGTACCTTCATGGGCTCAACATCGTCTACAGAGACTTGAAACCTGAAAACATCCTTCTTGATATCGACGGGCACATCAGAATCACTGACTTCGGACTATCAAAGCAAAACATAGGAAAACGTGATCGAAGTTACAGCATTTGTGGAAGTCCTGAATATATGGCTCCTGAAATGCTTTTATCTGGAGAACACGGCCTAACTGTTGACTTTTACACATTAGGAGCCTTATTATTTGAAATGCTGACTGGACTTCCTCCCTTTTATGACAAAAATCGAAGTCGCATGCGTTGGAAGATCTTAAACGAAGATCTCGAAGTTCCTGGATACATCTCAAAAGCAGGAAGAGATCTTCTCATCTCTCTCTTAGAAAAAAACCCTGAAAAAAGACTAGGTTTTCTCGGAACTCAACAAGTGAAAGACCATGAGTTCTGCAAAGGACTTAATTGGACTGGAATTTTAAACAAAGAAGTAAAACCTCCATTAAGACCTTATCTTCGCAGATCAAACTTCGACCCTGAATACAAAAAAGTCCAGATCGACCCTGAATACTTCAAAAACACGCCTTTTGGAGACTCTGGCTTCGAAGGCTTCGAATTTGACTCTGATGGAAAAACTGAGAACATGGGTCCAGGAGAAGCGAGTTATTACAGCAACGTGACGACCAACATGAGCAACGTGTCAGGCGGTCATAGTCATTTTAGTGAAAAAAGCAGGAAAAATCGAAGTGAAATTTTAAGCACTGAACATTCCAGAAATGAAGAAATCCATAAAAGTCGGAACTGATTAATTAAGTGAATTTGTATAGCTTATAATAATGGCGAACTCTTTACAAGAAGTCCTTTCTCAAATGAAAGCGATTTTTAAAGATGAGTATTGGAAAATGGTTCCTCTTTGGATGAAAAATGCTTCGAAAGTTGAGATGAAAGGACTTAAACTCACGACGCAGATAGTGAAAAATCAGGGACTTAGGAGATTTCGTCCTTCTAAGACTATTACTCCTGTTGTTTCTTCCAAATCGATTTATAAGGTGCAGTCTCAGTACTCGGAAGCCTTTAGTGAAAATGTTATTCAAAAAGTGTTTGAGTCTGAAGTACTTAAATTTGTGAATTTGTCTTCTATGCCTGTTAGCAGGATTCTTAGAAGTGAAGTTTTAATGTTTTTGGAAAGGTGGCTTGGGCTTGGTGATGAGGAAAGTTATCAGAATTATGTTTTGAGTTTTATTAAAGGATTTTTTACTGTTATTAAAGTTAATAACTCGATTCAGATGTCAACTGCCAGGGAAAGCTATTCTAGAAAAAAGATTGAAAGGAATACGGTTTTTGGAAGGAAGAAATGGGTTGATCAGGAGCCTAGAATAAAGCTACCTGAAATAAAAAACAGTAAAAGCGTAGAATTCGTTCAACCAAGAACTAGCATCAAAGATATAAAAGAGTACGTCTCCAAAGATAAAGGCGATATATTAAGATGGATTACAGGAAACAATCCTTTTAAGACAGTATACCAAGACCAGTTCCACAGCAGAAGTTTGCAAGCAGTTTCACCATTAAAAAAAGACTTTTACACGAGCACATCAATTAAACTATTACCAGACATTCCTTTGGATAAGATTAATTAAGATATAATTCTATAAAATATTCTAATTTCCATCTTCCTATAAAACGTTATTGCAAGTCCATTTGAAAAACTGAATATTCTTAAAACATTCAAATCCAATAAACTCCAGAAATGCCTCAATTATCAACATATAGAAAAAACTTTATGTAACTAAGAATTTCTTAAAGAGTAGTGGAAAAATTAAGACTAGAGTTCGATTTTTCCATCATCGATCGATCCATACACCTTGTTTCTTCACGTAACGATTTAACCGCAGCCAACGAAGGAATAATGTTGCAAACATCAAGTTCTAGCGAAACATCCGAAAACCTATCAAAAAGTTCCACATTTACTGTTTGAAACCAACTTCTATGAAGTGACAACCAAAAGTTTCTCTTCGCATAAGGGACCAATTTCGTTTGTTTCCAAGTCTTTTTCATATACTCTCTCGTAGTAATCTGTTTCAAAACTAAAAAGCTATGAAATCCAAGCAAAGCAGTGAAAAACACCAGCGCCTACTCATAACTTACAATGCAAGAAATAAAAAAAAACATCAAAAATCCCCAAAACTTCAAAAAAAAGCTCAAATGCGGAGAATACAACCGAAAAATCTGAATTGCAGCAGAAGCCCAGTTAAAAGCGAGAAAAGTCCAATTGCATATCAAAAAAGTATAAAAAAGTTTATAGTTCTTTCTTCCGATGCAAGTTCCAAGCCAAGGACAGTGATGGTCGTAGACTTCAACACACAAGCCACAGTCATTGCAATGAGAAGCTCTAGGGGGTCGAAGCACGAGACCTGATTAAAAGTTACAAGTTTTGCAGTACTTTAATCTTATAAGGCTGCCGTTTATTGGGAAGTCAGCGGATTGTTTGTCTAAAGCTATTGATTTATTTGGGTATTTCAGGATTATTGTTGAATAGTTCTCGGTTTTCACTGGACCCCTCGCAAATGGAGCTGTTTGTCTTGGGATGTAACCTGGATTACTGCTGATTAATCTTAAAGTGGAAAGAAGGGATAAAAGAAAGAGCAAGGAACTTAGAAGAATCATGAGAAAGTCTTCGTTTGTCTTTCGGATCAATGAAAAGTAATACATTAGCTGGCTTGTTGATAGAATTGTTAAGAATATTAAGGGCTTTCTTAGAGATTTTGGAATCATTATGCGACCTTCACAGATAAAGCGCTGGAAACCTGGCCAGAATAGATAGGCTTTTATTGTTTTTGAGGAAGTTGCTAGTGTTTTTACCATTTGGGTTATTTTATTTATGAAGGTGAAGAGATTAGATTTAGTGTGGAGGTTTTAGTTTAGAATAACTTATTATTGTTATTTTTAGGATAAATTGATTATTAACAAGAGTTTCAGTTTGAAGTCGACTGCTCTTGATAGGCACTTGACAACTTACGATGGAGAAGTTGATTAAAATCTATTGTTGTTTTGAATTTCTTATTAATGTGATTATCCATTGAAATTTAAAGTTATTAAAGAGACCAGTCAGTTATAACTTTTTTTGTTTAAGTTATAATAGCTTTTAATGTAGCTGAATAAAATCCGTATCTTCTTTGGATAAGTTTAATAAAATAACTTCTTTTATTTTAAAAATATATCTTGTGCTTATTTTAATTTCTGAATATATATAAGTTTAAGCTCATCAGCAATGCTGTATAATTTTAATAAGGTCAGTAATAAATATAACCATATTCGACTTTTAACGCTAAATCTTCAGGTCTTTATTTTCTAAATAATTATCAAGAAATTTAGGTTAAGCTATTTTTATTCCTAATCTATATCAATACATTAAATTTAAAGTAACCTAGAAATTGCTATATCATTACATGATAAGATCATTTATTAATTCGATTACGAATGAGTTAAAATTCATATTATATTGTTTGATCAACAGATTAGGGAAGTTAATCATACTAGAAGCAATCAATATTCCACAAAAGTATCCAGAGAGTAAAAAATTCAAAACAATATTTCTCAAAGTAAATGATTTTCCGTCTGGCAAAGGAAAAGAATTTTCACAACTCATGTAATGCCTAATAAGGGCTAGTTCTCAACAACTATAATCAAAACATATCGAAATAAATAGAGATCTGGGTACATTGATTAGATAATCTCAATTTTTCATGAATTATGTTGCTTATTGCAACTATTAATTATGATTATCTGCAGCATAATAAAACAAACCATTTTCACTACTTCTAATTTTATTAATATCAAAATAAACACAAACT
This sequence comes from Stentor roeselii, assembly GCA_006503475.1. Classification (NCBI taxonomy): domain Eukaryota; phylum Ciliophora; class Heterotrichea; order Heterotrichida; family Stentoridae; genus Stentor; species Stentor roeselii. Next base: position 135,273 of record RSEH01000037.1, read on the forward strand.
ATTATAATTTCCATTTTTCCCAGTTATCTCAGTAACAAATCAGATCACACTTCTCAAATCACTTCAAAAAACAACCTCCAAACTCCACCCCTCAAAAATTCTTTAACCAAATCCAAAATTCGTCCATATCCTAAAACCAACTAAAAAATAAACCCATTATTTTTTCATATTAATGTTCGAAAGGATCCTCGAAAAAATCCTTCTAGCCCGAATAGGTAAATACATTGTCGGTCTAGACAAGGAGCAGCTAAAAGTCGCAGTTTGGCAAGGCGACATAATCCTGGAAAATGTTCATCTGAAGCCAGAATTATTCCAGATGTGGCAGCTGCCTCTAGTTTTGGGGTTCAACACAATATCGCGACTGATAATAAAAATCCCTTGGACGAAACTGGCAAGTGAGCCAGTTGAAATCATTTTAGAGGGTCTTTACATGATAATTAATCCTCAGAAAAAGGAAGACTGGGACTTTAGTGAAGCTGGAAATATCTTGAAACGAAAGGAATATATTGAACTTCATGAGTCGAGGATTGTCACAAATGAAGCTCCTGGATCTGAAGATGACTTGCAAAATAAAAGTTTTATCGAAAAACTCACTTTTAAGGTCTTGGATAACTTGAAAGTTAAGATCAGAGATATTCATGTTAGATTTGAGTATGATTTAGATGATATTCACTTTTCCACTGGAATAACTTTGCAGAAAATTGACTGCTTTACTACGAATGCTTACTGGGAAAAAGAGTTTACTGATCGATGCCAGAATTCAGCGATTTTCAAGTTGATCAGTATTGAATCATTGCATGTTTACTGGAAATGTGAAGATTTTAGTCTTTTGGGAAATGAAAATATTCAAAAAATAATGCATGAACAGATTTATGAAGAAAATGCATTGTACAGCATCTTAGCACCCAGTAGGATATAAATAGTCACTGCGCAGATGAGGGTCATACATAACCCAGAACTCTTAAATAACAACCCGAAGTACTCTCTAGAGCTGATCCTTCCATCAATTCTGATGCGATACGAAAAGGCTCAATTTCATGACACAGTGAGACTAACAGAGTTCTTCACCGACTACAACAAATTCCTATTAAAAATGTAAGAAAAACTCAGCGAAAACAAGAGAAAGTTCAAAGCTTTCAGTCCAATAACCCGCACATCAAAGACACTCTGGAAGTTTGCAATAGAGTGCATAATAAAAACAATCCGTCAACGAAAAAAGCGAACAGTAAACCTCTTCCTTCTCCCAACAGATCTAAAAAACTACTACGAAGAGACTTTCAAAGACCACTACATGAAACAGTTCAAAGGCAAGAAGTTAAGCCTTGAAGAGCAAGTCATCTACGACAGAATCATTTACGTCAACTCTCTCGACGACCTCTTCATTTGGGTCAGTCAGGTTCACTGTCAGCTCGAGCAACAAAGGACCCAATCAGCAGGCTCGAAATGGAAATTTTGGAAATACTTCGTCGGCGGCCCTTCGCCACAAAGAGACCTGACAACTTCTAAAGAAAATAAAAGCTTCGTGTGGATGGTCCTCAGTGTTAGCCTTATTTCAGGAAGTCTTGAACTATGCCAGGTAAAAGAATCTAGATTTGACTATGAAGGACTTTTGTTTCGTTATCAAAATTGCTTTTTTGAAGCTAAAATGAGACTTCAAGGTGCTTGTGCTTCGATGATTGTAGAAAATGTTATTCTTAGTACTTGTCATGATGATGAAGTTGTTAATATTTTTGAAAAGCTTAAATTTGAAGAAGAACCTCTTATGAGACTTTTCTTGGATGTTAGTCCTATTGATGAGGATGTTCAGTATAAATTTGATTTGGATACACAACCGATTAGTGTGGATTATTCTGCGGAAGCTGTTGTGATGATTTGGAGCTTTTTTGTACTGCCTGAGACTAAAGAATCTGTTAAAACGGCAGCGTGGGACACGCTGCAAAACTTGCAAGATACTACAGCTGCGACACTCACTGAATTCTTGTATGGAGAAACTAAGTATCTTATGCATGTCGTCATTCGGTGTCCTCATATTAGGGTACCTTCTGGGGAGTATAGCAGGTTTTTACTTAATTTAGGAGTCATTGATATCAAGAATGTTAATACTCAGGGACAGTATGAGACTTTAATTGTGACACTTTCTGGAATTCAACTTGATCATTTGAATATTGATGGTGATGATTCGATTATTCCACAGTTGCAGATGAATTGGAATCTGAATTTCTTAAAAAGCTCATACAAAACTCAGAAATGGAGCTGTTTATCCGGATCTTTAGATAACTCTCCAGATATTCTTCTAGAAGGTGAGTTATATGAATTAAAGATTTTCTACCAGCCCAGTTTTCTAAATAATTTGAAAGGAGTTCTGAACAGTTTTGACTTCGAAAGGATGAGCATGATAAACGACGTCCACGAAATAATGAGAAAATGCGTAATGAGTGGTTGGCTAAAGAAAAAAAGTCGAAGTGTTCAGCAATGGCACAATTATTTCTCAGTCCTCTCAGGAGGTTACATCTATTTTTTCGCTTGTGAAGATTCAAAATTTCCAGCCAGCTACTTCTACATCAAAGACTGCAGCCTGGAAGATGTTCACAACTTCGGAATAGAGTTTTGCATAAGTCTTAGAAACAGGTACGGAGAATGTTGTCTAAGTTTTAACAACGAAATCGAACTTCACTTCTGGAAAAGAAACTTAAACGAGCAAATAAACGAATTCGAATCTTATCGCAGCGTCGCTGAAGACCATGTTGAAGACCTTCGACTGGCTCATAAGGAAAAAATTCGAGTTAATTTCGAAGTCTCGCTTTTTGAGTTGCTTTTGGCCAATAGTCGAAAACAGAATATTTTAAGTTTACAGCTCGAAAAACTCACTAATGATGTACTTGTTAAACCTTTTGACAAACTCGTTGATGTTGGACTTTATAAGTTTTGTGTCATTGATATGATTAGAAATATTTCTGATGCTAATGCAAAAGCTGAACATTTTACTGTTCTTGCTAAGTCGATTGAAGGAAGTGGAAATTTCATGAATGCTGAGTTTAAACACTTTAGCTTGAAATCTCCGAGTTATGTGAACAAGGATATGGAACTTGATATTCGGCTTTCAGCACTTCAAGTCAATTGGAACCCAGACCTAATCAGTTCATTACTCAGTTTCTTCGAGTTCTCAGACTACGATACCATATCAAAAACTCAAGCAAAACCCAAGCCTCAATCCCAGAAGCTAGTCGTTAACCCAGACCACATCCTCATCCTTTTAAACATTCAGGTAAGTCACCTTTCAATCTATCTAAACAACGTGAAAAAGAAATTCTCCATCGGTCTCATCACTGTAGAAGACATGTCAAGTGCCTTGTGGGTCAAAGATGGAGGCCGTGATTTTTCAGGAAATTTAGAACTCTTCGAAATAAGCGACTTAACAAACTACCCAAAAACCGTTAAAAATCCTTCAGGTCTTACAAAACTCGTTTCAGTGTCCTTAGAAATCGAAGTCTACCAATTCCACTCAGGTAACCCAAAACAAAAAGAAAAAACAAGTTCAAACGTGAAGATTTTACTAAAAAAAATGAAATTTTACTACTTTTCACAGCCCTTTCTGCGAATTATAGACTACCTTCTATATAAAGTGATGGGAATTTCCGATTTGAACTCACGGGTGAAGAATCTTTACAGTTTTCAGTCAGGTTATCGACTTTCACATCTTCTTCCTGCATCTTCAGTCCAGGCAATAAAGACAAACATTGTCGCTAACAATTTATTTGAAGTTTCTTTTGTACAGTTCGAAATTTTGATGACAAATCCAACGATTTTTCTTTATCCTAGACCGAACTTCAAGCAAGGGTTTGCCTTGGAAATTTCGAAGGTTTTTATCAGCAACTCGCAGTTTCAGGATGAGACTCGAGGATCTGAAAGTGTTTGGATTGACTTGTTTACTGTTCAGGTTCAACAGATGCAGATAAGAGTTGACCAAAGAAATCTTTTGAATGATTTTGATATGATTATCAAATTTCATAAACCGTATTTGTCGGGCTCTCAGCAGGTTGATCAGGATATTGAGAAGTCTTATTCGGTTATTTGTAAGTGTGAAAGGCTTTTGCTTAGCTTGACTCAAGATGATTTCACATTATTGTTGCAGTTAATGGACTTAAATTTAACGTATGATGATCAGATGGATGAATACATCAATCCAAAAGTCCAAGAATTTACTTTTAACCCAAACAATAAGTTCATTTACTTCAATTTTAAAGCAAAAGTTCTTTCATTTCTACTCACCTATGAAGAAGAGGAGTTGGTAGAGATCTTTTTCGCGAATCAAGAAATTAAGATGTGGAAATATAACAATGGTAGTTCAGTTATGAACTTTACAGCTCAGCATTGGTTAGGATTGATTCCAGAAGAGTCAGTAAACAGCGAAAACCCCGAACACGCAGAGATAGCAGAAGCGATTTTCAGTATCTCAATGGACAACATCAGAAACTTCGAAGATTTCGAAGACGACGACATGCGTTTATCATACATTCTATTCGGTCCGATCTGCAACGACGATCCAAACCGTCCAACATTACAAATCGACATAAACACATTAACCGACGGTTCAAAAACAGTGATAATAGACATAACCCAACTTCGTCTAAACCTTCATCTCGCAGCGATATTCCAACTTCAAAACTTCATTTACTACGGCTTTCCCGACTACAGCCGCATCGAAGACACGCCCTACGACTTCATGGGAAAATTCAGACCACCTTCAGGATATATTTCAAAAGAGGTGAAAACTCAGTACCTTGCCCCAGAACTTGAATTAAAGCTGAACATTCAAGAGCCTATAGTCCTGCTTCCCTCCATTATTCATCAAAGAGTTTTAGTTGTGCAGTCGGATTTTTCTTATACTTTTTATAGAGACCCTGAATCGATGTATCTTATCGATAAGACGCCGAATACGATAAAAACCTTCGAAGCGGCTCATTTGGAGGTCTATACTTGTAAATTGACTGAACTTAGTAAACATAGTTTCACTGATATTGTGAAGAGAAAAATATTGGAACCTGTTGAAGTGATTTTTAAATCTGTACAAGTGAAAAATTCGCCTACTTTGAGTAGCTTTGAGGTTAAGTATCAGATGGGGGCATTTTTGTTCACATTGTCTCATAAAGATATGATGTTGATTTTCAATATTTTTTCATTTCAACAGGAAATCCTCGCCAGGGAAAATGAACTAATCACAGCTCTTGTCAGATCTTTCGCTCAAAGAGACGACTTCGTCGCTCGGATGTCGGTCGATGAAAGAAACTTGATGCTCCGCCTGACCCGAGCAGCAGAGAGAAAAAACACTTTAGACTTCGAAGCAACCGACGAGCACGACTACTCTCCTGGAGTCCGTTCAATGACAATGCAAGCTGAGAAGATAGTCGCTGAAAACACTTCAAGTACAACAGTCTCACTAGTTGGAGTCACATTGTTATTTATTTTCGACACTTCAATCGCATATGCGCCTATAGTCGACCTTAACTTCAGTGACTTAATCTTCAACATAGAAGAAGTCGGCCCAGAAAAGATGTACAAGTCGTCTCTCGTCATAAAGTCAAACTTTTACAACCCTCTTCTCGATGTTTGGGAACCTTTCATCGAGTCAGTCGGGTTGCACTTGGAGCTGGTCACTTGTCCTGAAAGCAATCCACAGACTCGAGGTTTGTTGATAGTTGAAAAGTCAACAATTTTAAATGTCAATCTTTCTGAAGTAATGTTGAAGCATTTTTTAGCTCTTTCCAAAGGTTGGCGAGTGAAGGAAGATTCTTCGATAATGGAAGTGGTTTCGCCTATCAGTATAAAAAACTTCGCTGGGTGCAAGTTGTTGATAGAAAAACATTCTTACACTCAAAAGGACATGGCAGAGATCATCGAGTTAAATGACATGGAAAGTAAAAATGTTGAAGTGGAAAGCATGCAGATGAAGTCGATAAACCTCTCACAAGAGTACCTAAACGTCAGTTTTTTAAATGACTTCGGGTACACTAGTCTGAAAAACGTGCCGATTAATAAGGTCCAGAGTTTGAGCCAAGAAATCATGGACGATACTGAAAAAGTTCCAGTTGTTCTTGATATTGAACTTCAAGGAACGACTAAATTGTTCATTGTTCGAAGTTCAGTCATTCTAATAAACGAAACCTCTCATGACCTACGAGTGCTTTTCAACAGGCAAAGCGTTGTTGAAGAAAGGATCTGCAAGTCTCAAGAATCCATTCCAGTTCCTTTTCACTTTGTCAAGTACAAACTCGGAATCATGCCAGCATCAGTTAAAACTTTTGACTGGTCACTTCTCTCAATCCCTGAACTCAACTTAGCAAACAACGTAAAAGAAGTAAAATGTGATAAACTTCATTTCTGCATTTTCACTCAAATCGACTCATCCAATCGATGCAAGTCAACTTTTTACATCCGCCCGCCAGTGACTTTTATCAACTCACTCAGCAAATCAATCACCCTTCAACTGTTCTTCGACAACACCCACCCGAAAGAAATCGTTTTACTTCCCGCAGGAGTTTTCAACGAGCATCGATACAGCGGGTCTTCTGACTTATCATGCATTTTACACCTTGAAAACTTCCAAAAGTCCAAGAAAAAAAGTCTTCTAGGTTCAAAATCACGTAAAAAGAAGCCAAAGTCAATAAAGTTAATCGATAACAAAAACGATTCCACGAAAATCCAGCTTCACCTTTCAAAAAAAGGTTGTCAAGTGTTCACCTTCTACTCATCAACAACGATAGTAAACAACACAACAATGCCACTTTCTTTCATTTTCCAGAAATCTCATTTAAGCTACACCCTGGGAGGCCAGCAGTCAACAGACCCAATCGTCCATTGTGGACCTACTCGAAAAATCGCTGTTTCCATCGGAAAGGAAAAGTCCGGCTGGATGCAGGTGGAGACAGTCGGAACAGAAGACGTGGTTCAATTCGAAGGAGAAGAACTAGAAGACCGTCGCATTAAATACAACTTTGCTTATTCAGTTTCTCTTGCAAAAGTAGTCGACTCTGAGTTGATCTTTTCTAAAGTCGTTCTTGTCGTCCCGCGGTTTGTACTGATTAATAATATGAGTGAAGATGTGAGTGTCAAACAGTATCATGCCAATCGCTCTGAGTTTTTGTTGGAAAAGGCGAAAAGGATACCTTTTCATTGGCCTGATAGTGAAATGCCTGAGATGATAAGGATTAGAAATGTCGGGTCTTGGAACTGGAGCGGGCCGTTTAGTCTAAGCAACATTGGGACTTTCACTATTCAAAACCGGCATAAAGTCATGCTGAACCATTTTATTCTTATTAGTGTCGAGGTGAAACTAGTAGAACAGAGCTTTTACGTGATTTTTCAGCAGGAAGATGAAAAATTCTGTAATTATTGCATTGAAAATCACACACAAAACACCTTTCTCAAGGTGTATCAGAAGGGCTTTAAGGAAGAGACCAGGTATTTAGACCCTGATAGTCTCATCAGCTTTGCCTGGAGTCGTCCTCAGGCGGACCAGGAGATTGTCGTTGAGTTTTGTGAGTCGAGTTACGATGAAAATCTTCCAGTTTCAAGTGTTTTTTGCTTTAACAAGATAAATCAGACATTCACCGTTGTTTTACGTGATAATCGGAAAATCTACGCGAAAATCGACTGTGATGGGCCTACAAAAATCCTAAAAATTTACGATACCAATTTCAACCTTCGTCGACATGAAGACGACAGCATCAAGAGTCAATTTTATTTAAATGTGCAGCATATGGGACTGTCAATCATTGAGTTCACAAATGAAAGACCACAGGAACTTCTTTATTTTTTCGCTTCGAACATCGTGTTTTTCGCTCAAGAGACCAGCAAACAATGGGCAGTTGAGCTGCAAGTGAATAATCTTCAATTAGACAACCAAGTAAGTGTCCCAGCTATTTACCCTGTGATGCTTTCGCCCAACTCTGCAGAGTCAAAAACAGTTCTTCACATTTCTCTCATTTACAACGTAACACCCAATCCAAATATCTACTGTTTCGATAAATGTGAATTTTTGTTACAAGAACTCGCTTTGAAGTTCGAGTCGAAAGTCCTGCAGAAGACTGTCGAGATGTGCACCCGGTTGTTGTATGACTCGAATGCGATGTTCGCCATTCAAGAGATCTACAAACTTTATCAAAGACCTGCTTGGATGGTTGAAGAGCGCATAGAGCAGAACAAGTTGTATTATTTTGCTTCTTTGTCGTTAAGTCCTATTAAGATTTTACTTAGTTTGATTCCGATCAAAGAGGAAGAGGATGAAAAAGATGTTTATGGGAAAGTATCAAAAGCACTTGGAATGGCCATCACGACTATTGACTTAGCACCTGTTAAACTTAATACTCTTCAAATGACTGACGTTTTTGGCAATCAGTGGCAGGTATGGACTGCATTGCAGAGTCATTATGGAAAACAGTTAATTGCTGAATTGATTAGTCTTATTGGACATGCTGAAATACTTGGAAATCCTATTGGATTACTTAATAACCTTGGAACTGGAGTCAAAGACTTTTTTTATGAACCTGCTCAAGGAATCATTCATGGACCTCTTAGTGCTGGCAAGGGACTTATTAGGGGAACGGGAAGTCTTGTTAGGAATACTGTTGAAGGAACTTTTGATACTTTTTCGAAACTTGCGAATAGCATGGCTACTGGAATTACTACTTTGACACAGGATAGGGAGTATCTCATGATTCGTCAAAGAGAACAAGCGATGAATCGTCCTAGAAATATTGTAGATGGTGTTGAGATGGGCGTCAGGTCACTGGTTTCTAATCTAGGCCAGGGCTTGTCAGGCGTGGTTTACGAGCCAGTTAAAGGTTTCAAAAAAAACCGCTTCACTGGTTTTCTTCTCGGGAGTTTCCGAGGACTGTCAGGACTAGTAGTCAAGCCAGTGGCAGGAGTACTAGATGTGGCCAGCAAAGCAGCAGAAGGTATAAAAAACACGGCAGGGGTGAATCAAATCTTCGGCAAAAACGAGCGAAAACGTCCTCCACGACTCTTTTACGGTAAAAACCTGATAATGAAAAACTACGACTACGAAGCATCAGCGGCATATCTTCTCCTCTCCAATACAAAAAAAGGAAGATACCTAAAAGAAAAATTTGTTGACTACGTAGAAGGCTTCGATTCAAAAGGTTTCAAATGGATGGTATTCATGTTTATCGGTAAACTAGTTTTATTTTACGTGAAAAAACGTAAAGTAAAATGGGAAATTCCTTTAAACTCCATCGAAAAGTACGAAATCCGCGGTGAAGGTCTCTGCGTGACGACGATTCCAAGTAAATACAAAAAAACAGTCGGCCAATGCAACTTCGTCTTTCCCTTAAGCGACCTTCGAGTGAACAAGTTCATTTCCGACAAGCTTTCCGACCTTTTAACAGAAGATTAGTAATAAATGAATACTTTCGGAAGACTCGTCTCAAAAATCTCCGACCTCCTCGAATTCAATCAAGCCACTCTAAGCGGCGCTTTAGACGTGATCGTCATCGAACACCCTGACGGTTCTTTTCATTGCAACCCATTCCGCGTCCGCTTCGGAAAACTAAAAGTCCTCAGGATCAAATCTCAGAAAGTCTGTATTTCCATTAATGGAGAAGAAACCCCTCTCATCATGAAGCTTAAAAACACAGGAGAAGGCTTTTTTGAAGTAAAAGATTTTCCTGAAGAAGCGAAAAGCGAGTCTTCTAGTCCTGACAAGCTTCAAGACCCTGCCCGGGCCAAGGCTGAGCAGATCCTGCCAAAAAGAGGAGACTTTTGTGATGATATTCTTGCAGGTGATGAGGACTTAGAACCTGAAGAGGCAGAAGTCGAGATGAGTCTTTGCGCGCATCTTTGGGATGGGAAAGACCAGGTCTTTCAAGCCAACCGAGTGACTTTTGAAGACTTTGCCAGAAGTCCCTGGGAAATCATTGAAAATCCGAATTTGTTGGTTAGGATAGGGAACAAGTTGTTCACTAAAGAAGAAGCCGTGCCGATGATCTTGAGTCTTATTGTATTTAAAAAGGAAATATCTGGAGTCATTGAAAAGGAAAGGCCCAGGTCTGACTGTGTCTTGACAAGTGAACAACTTAAAGCACTTGGGTTGAAAGAAGGGAAAAATGAAGTGGTTTATACTGTTAACTCACATTTGCAGGGAGAGCAGTCGATACGTGGAAGGATTTTTCTGTGGAAGTGGAATTGCAAGATCATTGTTTCTGATATTGACGGGACTATCACGAAAAGTGATGTGCTTGGACATTTGTATAACATGTTTGGAAAGGATTATAATCATCCTGGAATTGCTAAGTTTTACTCGCAACTTGTCTCTAATGGGTATAAAATCGTTTATTTGTCGTCTAGGGCTATCGGTCAGGCTAATGTCACCAGAGAGTTCTTGCTTGGACTCAGGCAGGACCAGTTCGAACTGCCAGATGGTCCTCTTATTATTTCACCTGATAGACTTTTTAAAAGCTTTTTCAGGGAAGTCATTCAAAAAACACCTCAAGAGTTTAAAGCTAATGCACTTTTAGAGATTCAACAACTTTTTCCTAAAAGTGCTCAGCCGTTTTATGCGGGGTTTGGAAATCGGGATACTGATGCTATCGCATATCGAACTGCTGGAGTTGAACTTGATAAAATTTTTATTATCAATCCGAGTGGGAACATTTTTGCTTTTGACTCGAATACTTATGCTAGGTCTTACCCTGAGTTGCATGATTTGTGCTCTGATATTTTTCCGACTTGTTTCTAATTTTAAGTAATTTCATCAAATCAGTAAATATTACATTTAATGCAACTCATTCGTAATGGACTTGACCTAACTATTATCCCAGAAGTTCATCGAAGAACACTTGTCTGGATTCACGGTTTTAACGATACAGCAGAACTTTTTTGCCAGGACTTCCTTCAAGAGCCCTTGGTTGAGGACTGCAAAATAGTCCTTCCAACAGCTGAAGAATCACGTCGAGGTAGTGAAACAGTTAGAAGCTGGTATACTCGCTCTGCAGGTTACTCTTTTAATAGCTCAGCAGAGGGAAGTATATCAAGAATATGTGGAATTCTTGAAGAAGAGGCAAAGCACACTGATTGCTTGATGATCGGCGGGTTCTCACAAGGAGCTGTCATGTCTCTGGTTTGTGGACTTTGTAGGTACTCTGGAAATATCAGTGCAATTATTGGGTTAAGTGGGTTTATGATGAATGTTCCGGTGCCGCAAGAGAGGAAGAGAATACCTGTGCTTCTTTATCATGGAAGGAATGATAATCGTATACCTCTTGCTGAGGCCAGGCAGTCATATGAAAAGTATTTGAAAGGTGTTAATTTTCACCTTGAGGTTCATCCAACTATGCCTCATGAGGTGTATCTGGAAGAGTATCAGTTTATCAGACAGTGGATTAGGACTGTACTTAATTTAAATAACTAACTAGGTTGTGTGGTCTTCCCACGAATATTCACAAAATTCATACCTTGGTTTCGATTCAGCAAAAGTACTATGAGCATCTTCAATAATATCCTTCACATTCAGCATATCCCCAACGGACTTAATAATACTAAATCCTTTCTTCTGACGACAGACGAATTCTCTATAAGTAAACGCATTACAAATGAAGTAAGATCCAACAGCCAACTCAAAAGTGAGTAAAAAGTTTTGAGCCTTGACACTTTCCAAGTTCGCATCTTTATCCTCTCCAAACATATTCAAAGAAAGAAAGAGTCCAAACAAGCAACTTTGCCAGAATGAGAAAAAGATGAGACTTTTAATGCTGAGAAATTTGTAGATGATTGACTTGTCTAGTTCTTTACTTGTGGCAGTGTATAATAGTACCAAGTAGTAAAGTGATACTGAAACTGAGATGTTGCTGATGAATGAGCAGTAGAGGTAACCGTTTGTATATGAAAAATCACCTTCGTCGTACTTTCCCCATCCGTGCAAAAAGAGCGCGAGTACTGAAATGAGCGGTCGAAGAATTACGAACTGAAGAACTCCTTGCTTCACATTTCTGTAGAATCCTTCTCCTAGGTATATTGGCCTCATCTGGTCCATGGGCCAGGGTCGTCTCATGAACTTTTTGGTCTCTAGGAGACAGATCAAACTATGCTCACCTCCAAGGTACTCAATGATGAGTTGTGTGAACAAGTAAAGAACATAAGCTTCATAACTATTTATTCCTTACAAATCGCGAAGCGCACTAAGAGCCAAGCTTTTTTCAGGATAAAGTGTCGAAAGGTGACTCTGAACCGAGTAGAGCTAAATGAAAGTTACAGGTAAAATTCCAATAATTCGACAGACAAATCGTTGCAGTTTCGGGTGGTTGTAGTTCAAAAAGTGAAGACATATCTGAACCCCACTGATTAAAACACATACAGAAGTGAAAACCAATGAAACATCAGCCTGGTCCATTATTATTAACATTAAGTTACTTGGTTAGAAGTAGTTAAAACCTCTTTTATATACCTGAGCCTCTTGCTGATATCTGGACAGTTGCTATCAAAAGCACTTCCCAATGGAAATTCTTGCATCACCTGATGTTTATTCAAGAAAACCACAAATTTACTTTCCCCATTAATAAAAACTTCAGACTTATCAAGAAACCTTATCTGTATCGCTTGATTATTAAGTCTAAGAACAACCGCATGAGGAGTAAAAATCACTTTTTTAACATAAACATCAAGAGTTCCAGTCGATTCCTGCTCATCATTTAAATATTTCCGAAAATGATCTAAAATCGCGATTTTCTTTTTAAGCTCTGAAGGGACTTCAAAGGAATTAAATAAAATTTCACCAGTTGTTCTGTCGTGATACTTGAATAAATTGCCTTTGGTGTCAGAGACGAGTTTTGAATAGTCGTTGAAGTAAATGCCGATTGTTTTGTTGTTTAATAAGTAAGCAACTCCGTATTTATTTGAGTAGTCGATCCACTTTTTCACGAAGATTGTTGGGCCGTGCTCGGAACCTGTGAAAGAACTGTAGACGAAACTTTTACGACTTGTTGCTGCAGGTTTTAATAGTTTTTCTTCACGAGGTTTTACGGGATCTTCTATGTTTTCCTTTTCTTCTGGCTTTTCGAGAGGGGTTGGAAGTGTTTTTAAATCGTTTAGAATGAATTTTGATTTTTTTTCGGAGGTTTCTGTTATGTTTTCGTCTTTTTTCTGGAAATTTTTCATGAAGTTTAAGGTTGGAGCTATTGCTAGTGAACTTAATGGCATCATACCAGGAATTGGATTTTTTGAGAAGAATCTGAAGTTTTTTATTTCGGTTAAGGTTGGACGTTCTTTTGGGTCAAGAACGAGGATTTTAATGATTAGTTCTTTTGCTTCAAAAGAAAGGTCTACATGCTCAGGAAAACTGTAAGCATTACATTTAATTCTCCTATAAGTATCCTTCACATCACTAGTTTCAAAAGGTGGTCTTCCAACCAGCATAGTAAAAGCAAGTACCCCAAGACTCCAAACATCAACTTCAAAAGAATGTCCACATCCCCCTCCAATAATTTCCGGTGCAATATAATTCGGAGTTCCACAAATAGTATTTTTCCTTTCTCCTTCAAATTCCAACTTGCAAGCAAGTCCAAAGTCCGCGAGTTTGACCTGCATTTTTTCATTAAGCAATAAGTTTCCAAGTTTAATATCCCGATGAATGACTTTTTGTCCATGAAGATAAATAAGCGCATCAATGATCTGCATCAAATAACACTGAACTTCGATTTCAGTCAGTCTTTTCCTTCGTCTTATCAATTCGCTCAAAGAGTGATTCTGACAAAGTTCAAGTAAAATAAAAACATTTTCACAGTCTTCAAAAAAATGCTCAAATTTGACAATACCCGGGTGATTGAGTGACTTATGGATTTTTATCTCAGTCATCAATTTTTGCCGCACACGAGATTTACTCAATGAGACTTTTTCAATGACTTTTCCTGCGAATAAGCGCTTTGACTCGATATTTATGAATTCATATACACGAGCGAAGCCACCTTTACCGAGAAATGAGCCTTTTTGGTAAAGTCTGACAGTGTTCGAGGATTTTAAAGTTTCTTGAACGATTTGGAAGTCCTGAGAGAGTTTTTTTGTATGAGCTGACATTTATTTTAAAATATTTGAAATTATGAACTTTACGGATGGAAGAAGAAATCTGAATAAAAGAAGATAGAATGGATTTCAGGGTGTTAAAATAAAGACTTTAGCACTTCTCAAGATCCTTAAGTAATTTATTCAAAAACGAATTTTTTGCAGTCACTTTGTTTCAGGCATTTCTTGCAGATGTCTCCTTCCGCGCACTTGTTGCAGCACACATGTCCACATTTGATTCTCATGGAATTTACGTCTTCTTTTAAACAGATCCTGCAGAGAAATGGTTTCGTTGTTGAAGCCGAGTTTTCGTCTACGAAATGAAGTCCGTTGCAATAGTTGCCAAGAGCACAGTTTTTGAACTTAAGCATGTTGGAGCAGTAAGTGGTTTTATAGACTTGAGGATGATAATAAATCTCAAAGAAATTGTGGGACTTTCCGCATTTGTCGTTTAGATGACATGCTGCTCCTCGAGGACACATCACTGGGTAATAGTTGTGCTTGTCAAGATCCCTTCTTTTTTCACCTTCGTAGTGATACTTGAAGCAACCTTTGCACTTTTCTCCTACAGGACATTTAGTCAATTTGAGAGTTTTAATATCAAAACTTTCAGCTAAATTAGGAAGGTTCTTTCCAAAATTAGGCCATCCAGAATTAGCAGGTTTTTCATTATTTTCATTTCTACCCAAAGAGTGGTTATTTGGCTGATAAACTTTTTCTTCTTCTCTAGCATCATCGAATCTTGGATTCATCCAAGGGTCTTGTTTTTCATCCTTAAACTTATTATTAGCCCTTGCATCAAATTTTTCTTCTCTAAATTTATGATTTTGCCAAACTTCAGGTTTTTCTTCCTTAAATTTGTTATTCAACCATGGGTCACCCTTTTCAATGACTTGTTTCATCTGAGGCCGAGAGTTATTTCTTTCGTTCGATGATTTCGAATCAAGGAAAGGGTCAAGTCTTTCATTTGAGAACTTTATCTGAGGCCCAGCGTCAGGTTTTTCATTTGATGGCCTTGATTGAAGCCAAGGGTCAGGTTTTTCATTTGATGGCCTTGATTGGAGCCAAGGGTCAGGTTTTTCATTTGATGGCTGTGACTGAAGCCAAGGGTCAGGTTTTTCATTTGATGGCTTTGATTGGAGCCAAGGGTCAGGTTTTTCATTATTGAATTTCGATTCAGGCAAAGGGTCAGATTTTTCATTATTTATTTTCTGTTGTACCCAATTCTCTCTTTTTTCACTTCCCAATTGAAACTGATTCCAAGGGTCATCAACATCATCCATACTCTCATTTTTCTTCTTCACAAAGTTCCCATTTTTCCCCTCCTCAAACCTTGCATTAAACTCTCCATTCCTAATATTTCTTCCTCTAAACCTCTTCCCTTTTCCACGATTATTTCTATAAATTTCAGGTTCTTCTAAAACAGTAGCAACAGGGGGGTCGGTGACCTTTTTATAAGGAATGGCAGGTATTTTAATCTGTGGTTCTTTAGCAGAAAAGCCACTATCAAAATTCCTATTTTCCTGAGATTCTTTTAATAAAGTGAACTTTGGAGTTTCATCAACACTTCCCCAGGCGTCGTCATCATCAAGGCTTGTCTGAATTTTCTGAGTTTCTGAGTTTTCAGGGGCTTTTGCTTTGTAGTTCCTGGCAGGAATAAGGATCTTTTGAGGATCAGGGACTTTTGTGCCGGGGAACTCGGACTTGTCGCCATCTCTGAATTCGAAAGCTTTGAAGTCCTCATTTTGGTTCATTATTAATTCTAAACTAGTTGGGTAGAAGAGTTTTTAGCTCTGGAAGTCTGTCCTCAGGGATACGCTCTGGGAAGATAATTGAGAAATGAACGTGCAAGTCACCTCGATGAGAGGAGTCTTCTAATGGCATTCCTTCACCTTTGATGGTGCTTACGTGTTGAGGACTGATGCAGTGGTCGACTGAAACACATTTCACGGATTTGTCGATATTTTCCACCAGGATCACTTCGGGGTTAAGAGCTTCATGAAGTCCAAGGGAAACTGTGACGTTTAAATCATTTCCTGTTCTACTAAACTTCACATGAGGTTTTTCTTTTACTTTTATAATCAAGTCACCTTTTTCCCCATTTACCTTCTCATTCCCTTCCCCTTTATACACTAAACTCGTATGACTTCCAAATCCTGGTTTAATCAGCACATCTTTAACAACAGAAACTTTCCCTCGTTCAGAGCTCAACTCTTGACGAGAAATTTTCACAAATTTAACTTTTTTACTACATCCAAAAAACAGCTCCTCCAAAGAGCATTCAACATCAACCTCAACATTTGGCGGTGTAAGGTCGATTTCCCAATTTTTCCCAGATTCCGAGTACCCAGAAATCGCTCCAATGCACTGAGATCCGACATTATTAGCCAAAAAGGCGAAAGGATTCGCTTCAAGCATGAACTTTTTATACAGTTCTTCAGGACTTGACCGAAACTTATAAGCTGGAAAAATTGTTTCACCGTCTTTTTGTATTCCAGCTTCTAAGACGTCAAATCCATAAGCATCGTAAACTGACCTTAAATCTGAAGTGCTCAGGACCTCATAAGCCTCGTAAGCTTCAAGCAGTTCCCTTGCGGCCTGGGCAAGTGGCAAGCGAGTTTTTTTCGGATGGTATTTCAAAAGCGCTCTTTTAAACCCTGCGTTGACCTCATCCAAGGTGGCGGTTGTAGGAATGTTGAGGACTTTGTAGTAATTTTTGACCATTTTGAATAACTGTATTACTTTAAATAATTCTTATTCATGGAGAGCAACTTCCAAAGGTAGTCCACAAATAGAGATTCTTTTCTTAAAGTAAAAACTAAAGAAATTCGAGATTTTATTAAACCTCATCCGAACTTTCAAAATATTCGATTTTCCGTCTTAAACGTTCTTTATAAAGACCTGGAAGGCTCTCGACACTCATTCGGCTTCCCTGCACCTCAGTTCGTTTATGGAGAACTGGAAACTATGGCTGCTTATCATGAACTTTTTTCTTATTCAAATAATTTGAAACGTGATTCGATCTTCGTTGACCTTGGAAGCGGACTCGGAAAAGCCAACCTTTTGGTTGCTGCTTGTTTTCCAGTTAGACTTAGTTTGGGCGTTGAAGCTGTTCCGAGACTTGTGCAAATTTCTAATCTGCAAAAAGAAATTTTCAAAAATGAAATTGAAAGATTTACTGAAAGTTATGCGAAAATTGAGTTTATTTGTGGAATGGCTGAGGAACTTGTCGAAAATTGGATTTTTGCTGATGTTGTTTTTGTTAATTCTTTGACTTGGGAAAAAAGGTCGATTAGGAAAATTTTAGAGAGATTGAAACTTTTGAAGAAAGGGGCTGAGGTTTTTACTAGCACGAAATTGAGTTGTAAGTTTTTGAACTTTAAGAGGTGTGTTAAGACTAGGATGAACTGGGGATCGATTCCTATGTATATTTATGAGAAGGGGGATATTTTAAGGTAATAGGGTTTGTTGAGGATTTTAAAGGATTTTGGAATGTTGGATGATTAAATGGGTTTGTAGATTATCATCCTCCAAATTAAAAATACTAAAAATCGATTTTGTCTATTACTTCTACTTTTTCCTAGACTTTTTCATTTTTTCACTAAACTCAAGCCGAGCCTTCATCAATTCTTCAACCCTTTCCCTAGATTTCAAAACGGCTCCCCAAGTAGCTTCAGTAATCATAGCAAAATGTAAGTCCTCATCTTCATTCATAAACCTAAAATTTTCAGTAACATTAGTAGATTCAGTTCCATCACTTCGATAAGTAGATGGTCTACTTTCAAGTTCATCAAAAGGGTACTCAAGTCCTTTATTTAAAAACCTTTCACGAACAACAGAGATTCCATCTAATTCATCAAGTAATTCGAAGTATTCAATTAATTCTTTTCGATATCCTTCATTATTCGTGCAAGGATTTCCTCCAATTTTTAAAATTGCGATTTCTTTTGGAATAGCTCGATATTCCAATTCTTCTATCTTGTTATTAGCCAGGTTCAAATAAAGTAAGTTGAAGAGTGTTTGCAATCCTTCTATCTTCACAATCAAATTTCCCTCCAAGCTTAAAAATTCAAGTTTTGTTAGAAACTCGAGGTTTTCAATCTTAGGGATGTAGTTATACTGCAAGTAAAGTGACCGGACATTAGAAAAAAGTTCCAAGTTGTCTATTTGATGAAGATCTTGCCACTCAAGTCGCACTGTTTCGATTTCAAGGAGTTTATTTAGTCTATTTCGTTATTACTGTTCTTCTTTGCTTAATTGGGATTGTTCTGAAGAGGTCAGGTTCAGTTTTGCAACGAGTTCTAAATTGATTTTTTTTTGCATATTTGTTTATTTTAGTTATTATTTTGATGGAAGAACTGATGTTTAAGGCAAGAATCGCGGAGGATGTTTACAGATATGATGATATGATCACGATCATGAAAAAAGTTGTAGAGATGTCTAGTGAGATTAGTAAAGAACAAGGGATACTTCTTTCTGTTGCTTATATGTGTAATATTGGAGGTAATAAAACTTCTTGGAGAATTATCAAAGCTGCTGAGATTCAAGAAGTTCAGAGGCAAAATTTGGAAAAAGCTGAACTTGCAAGATGTTTCAGGTTTCTTATTGAAGATGAGCTCAATTTTAGGATAATGGAATATGTTGATGTGATTAAGAGCATTTTGGAAAGTAAATTGAAATCGGTTGAATCTAGGGTTGAGTATATGATATGTATGGGCATGTATTTAGGGTATATGGCTGAGTACCAAATCGACCCTATAAATGAGAATAGGTATGGAACTGAATCTGTTGAAAAATGTGAAATGGTTTACAAAGAAGCTCTTGAATTGGCAAGTCGTGAAATGTCTCCGGCTCATCCTATTAGACTAAAACTTGTTCTGAATTATTCGCTGTTATACTATCTTTATAAAAAACTACCTGTAGAAGCATGTGAAATAGCCACCACAGCTGTTGATCAGGCTATGATTGATATGGATAGTTTAGATGAGGATCAACGTAAAGATTCAAAATTTATTATCCAATTGATTAGTGATAATATTTCTTTATGGAATATAGAATTGAAGGATTCACTTAAATAAGTAGCTAATCTCAAATAATTTATTATGATTATTTTCTTAATTAGTGAGTTTCCTTAGAATCGAATGTCATTTGCTTAGATATAGATCACCAAAAATTTATTGGATTTTCTTCCTGCGTTTAGGATCAAGCCTTATCTTTTGAAACTGTCTAAACACTTCAAGATTTAAATTATGATTTTTTTATTAAATGGATTAACGAAATTGTTGGTGATTACAAATTATCCCCTGATAGTAATAATTATTCAATAAATGAAATGAGTAATTATAATTTCAGCTATAGCAGGTATCTTCACTTATTTACCCTTGAACTCGTATTTCCTTCGGTTCTAAAGTGATCGAATTATCAATTCTTCAAATTTATCAAAAAGTTGAAATAATTCAATATTCGAAAAATTAAATAAACTTATTCTTGCAAGAATAAAAGTAATACTTTTAATAATCCCGAGAAGGATAAGTTTTTTATTGATAATATAAATTTAGACTGCCCTATATTGAAGACTGTGCCATGTTAAGGTTATGAACTTGAAGTTGCTAATGTCATAGCTTAAAACATCATATTGAACTATCTTAATTTTTTACTACTTCATACTTAATATTAATGCTGCCAATTGGATAAGTTCTTTAAAAATAGAGTTCCAATTAAGGTATCAAGTTGAACAGTATTTCTCATATGCCTAAATGTATCTTGAAACACTTTTATAGTTTCTTCTTATAATTCATCCTCTATCTTACAAACCATTTAATTTTTTCAGATTCTGGAGCTTTAAATCTCTCTCTACATTTCTTTAAAAGTTGAAACATCAATGTTTTCAGTTAATTTTGATTGAAACGAATATCTTGATAGGTTAAAATCACATTAATTCTGGAGGCTAGAGGTACCAGGATCAATAATACAATATTTCCCTTTTTCCATAATTCTAATGCATCATTACTTAATACCATTCAACTCTGTCAAATATTAAGGATTTTATTTGCAGGCAACAGAAAATTAATAATTTATCCAGATTTAAACTCAGGATTATTTGACCCAGAATAATTGCTTTAAATATTATTCCTAAAAAGTTTGTGAGATAAATTCTTCGGACTTGCTAGCAAGTATAATATATTATCTAGCCTTTTTCTTCTAGTTTTCGCTAAAAGCAATTGCTAATCTTAATTTTTCAAAACCAGTTGGCTTGATATTTATCAAAGTAGTTCCTTTAAATTTGATATCTAATTGACTAATACATCAATAGCAGGACTGTTTTATCTATGCTATATAATCATTTTTATTCACAGTTCAATATTCATATCTTTTTTCTCTTATAATTAAGCAGACTTCTGTATTTATTATAGTCCAAATCTAAACTACAGATATATTTGGTTCTTATGCAATTATTATTGATATCCCAATATCATTAAACTTAATAGTCCATAAATATTTTATAGTTTTGTATATCATTCTCCTTCTTCCTTCATATTCCACTTAATCATTAAAAATAAACAAACACAATCTTAACTGATTCCATTGAAATTTTACAAAACCTCTAAAATCAAAATAAATCTAAATCACCAGATATAAATCTTTAATAAAACCACTATTTTTAAAGCCATAGTCCACTGATATTCTAAATCTAATAGTCATATGAAAATAAATCTTAAATGGACCAAATAATCCAAATTTCCTACCTGATTCTAGCTCCTCTCTCCGTACTCAGCGAAGGTCTTTTAATATATTTCTTCTGGCGAGTGAACCAATTCAAAGATCATCCAGAAATAATGATATTCTGGCAAAGTCTCTCTCAAATAATCTTCGACATCCACTGGGTGACTGGTGTAAAATCAATAAAATCTTCCCTTTCACCATTCGAGTGTTGTTTTCTCGGAGCTCTTTGCATTTACTTCTATTTCCTAAGCTGGGACTACAACCTGTGCCTATCAATAGAGATCCTTTTAAAGATTCTTTACCCTCACCAATCAGATTACAAGACTCGTCTCATAATCTACCACCTTACATCTCACTTGACAAGTTTAATAATTTTCATCATCCTCTTAACAAGTAAAACAAACGGCGACTCAGTCTTATCAACTTGTTTCGTTCAAAGTTACACAAGATACGAAATAATAGTGATGATTCCTTCAGTTATTCACTTTCCATTATGCATCATGATAATCGGATACACTATTTATGTGTCTTATAACACTTACTATGCGAATTACCTTAAATTTCACATGCTTGTCGTTCTTACTTTTTCGATCACTTGGGTACCTGTCGGCCTTGCTCATGGAATAATTTCAATCAACTCAAAAGTAAAGATGCCTTTTTGGTTCGTTTGTGTATTTTTCATTTAGCTTGCTGCAGTCTTAGGAGCTCTTTCAGGGTTTCTTGTATGTCTTGCCAGACTCATGCAAAAAGGGCTTTTAAGAAAAATTTACCTTTCAATTTGTTCTCCTAAAGACTTTGACGTGATTTTATTTAGAAAAGTTTGACTGTTAAATTAAAAGCTCAAAATCTTCAGAGTGAAGTTCGAATGGATAGTTATTCGATTTTATTTGAAAAAGTCACTGCTTTGGTCAGTTTTATTCAGGGTGTTAAAAAAATTCTTCTTGCACTTTTAAATGTTTTTACTTGTTTACATCGCAATGCGGATCAACCTGCTTTAAGCAATAGAAAAAGTACTAGAAAATGGGTTTTTTTCCTTGGGACTAGTGAATCACGTGAATCGAAAACAAAAGTAACTCAGTTTCATGTAATTTTATTTGAAAGGATCATGAAAAAATTCCGAGTTCGTTTTGAGGATATCATCAAGTAATGCTAAAACAGGTCTTTTAATGAAAACTTCGAAGATCTTGAAGAAAGAGTCACGACAAGTAAAGGAAAATCTGGAGCTTTTTTTTATTTTTCAGCTGATAAGGAGTTTATTTTGAAGTCAATAAATAAAACTGAACTTGCAGTTTTTAATGATCTTGCTAAAGACTATTCAGATCGGATTTGTGGAGATTCTGGAAGTTTTTTAACGAAGTTCTTTGGAGTGTTTAAAGTGAAATTCGGAAAAACTCCTGCATTTTTCTTGGTTCTTATGGAAAATTTAACTGGAAACCTCGGAGATCCTCTTTTATTTGATATCAAAGGAAGTACTAAAAATAGAAGAGCATCAGTTGAAGAGTTTAATGATATCAGTGAAATGCCGAGAAATATCGTTTATAAAGACCTAGATTTCAAGGTAAACGTTGGAAGTTTAGTCATTCCTGAAGAAGTCTACAGAAAAATCTCTGAGATGGTTGAAAAAGATGCAGAACTTTTAATGAATTTCAAAATTATGGACTATTCTTTAATGGTTGTTGTCGGGAGTAAAAAACAGTTGAAAGTGACTTTAATAGACAGGTTTATAATAAACTGTCACAACCAGCTCTTAACCTATATCGGGATCATTGATTTCCTGCAATGTTACAACACAAGAAAAAAACTCGAAAACAAGTACAGAACTTTCAACCACGACCCAAAAGAACCTTCATGCATTCCTCCAAAGCCTTACAAATCCAGATTCCAAGAAAAGGTTCAAAGTTTATTTTCATTCTCTTAACCATTGAAATAATACAAATCTATCTATCCTCACTCAACATCATCATAAACAATTTTCCTTTCCTCCTCACAAGCACTTCCTTCTTCATCAGTAGAAGAGCTCCAGTTCTGAGAAGAAGTTTCTTGAAGACTTTCCGAAGTGCTTTCAGGGATTCTTCCAGCCATTCTTCTCCTTTCAATCATTTCTTTAAAGGCAAGATGATTATTTTCCTTTTCCTGTCGTTTTTCTTCTTCCCACTTGGCACGTTCAAGTCTTTCCCCCGCGATTCCATTTTTTCCAAAAGCTTCAGCGAATCGTCTTTCATCATCAAAGACAGGTCTTTCATCAAGAAACTTAAGTTGAGGCATTTGAAAAATCATTTCTTTTCTATAATTCTTCATCTTTCCACAGATAGGATTTCCCTGAAAGTAAAGAACAGTAACACCCTGAAGCCGAAAAATGACTTTTTCAAGAACTTCCCAAGAGTCAATCAAGTTGAAGCTTAAGTCAAGCACTGAAAGTTTCTCAAGGTCAAAAAGTTCTTCTAAGTCAGAAATTCCGCCTTTTCCGATCAAATTTCTCTGAAGAAGAAGACTAGTGAGGCAAGGTTTGTATTCAAGACATTCAATTTTTTCAATCAAATTTCCAGAAAGGTTGATTGAATGAAGCTTTGATAAGTTTTCAATTCCTGACATTTCTTTGATTTGGTTGTCTTGAAGGTAAAGACAACGAAGTTCTGGACAGTTCTCTAAATTTTCTATTTTTTCTAATGAGTTCCCTTCTGCGTAGAGGACTTTAAGACCTGTGAACTGTTCAAGATTTTCTAGTCTTTTAAAACCTTTGAAGTGAATGAAAAGCTTTTTGTTTAGACTCCGAGTTTCGAAGTAAGTTTCTCGGTCACTTGAAAGGAGATGTTTTAAGAACTGGTCAGTAATGCGCGGGACTTGATTATTTAACATTTATATGAAGATTGGGTTAAATTAGGTGTTATGATAAAGTCTTTAAACCAAGGTGTTTTCGCTGTTGAATTAAAACTACTTAGACCTGTTGGGTTAATGAAAATTGTAGTTTTTCCTGAAAGGTTTAAAAAGATGTTTTTTTGGGGAGGAAAAAAATTTTTGAGTCTTTTTGGTTTAAAACCAATGATGTGATTGGCTCGGAAATTTAACAAGGAATAAGTTAATGGTATTCTTGGGTCTAGATTTTGTGTTATTATTTGTTTTTCTGGGAAAAGTTTGGAGTTGTTTAGAAGGGGTGGGTCTTGCATCGGGATTCTTTGGACTAGTCCTCCTGTGAACAGGAACTTGCTGAATTTAAAGAGATCTGGTTGGATGATTAGGTGAACAAGCTGAAGTTGTAGGAAGGATGATGAACTTAAAAGAAATGTTTCAATTTTCAAAACGCAAAATTGTCTTTTCAGTTAGTTGATGGGATCATTGACATAATTTCCGATATTAGCAGGGGTGATGACTGTAAAAAGCTTCCTTTCCATTAACTACCCTGAATTAATATTAAGATATCGAATCATCATATCCTTGAACTCCCTGATATCAATTTCACCATCTTTATCCTGATCCACATCATCAATCAACTTGATCCAGACCTCATTCTGAGCCCCAGCATCTCCTCCAAGCATTTCCCTAAGTTCACTTGCACTAATTTTCCCACTTCCATCAGCATCAAAAGCTTTAAACGCACTTTCCAAATTCTCAACAGACAACATAGTTTCTTTTTTCGCACAAGCGGTGATAAACTCCGTATAATCAATAAACCCAGAGCCATTAACATCAACACTTTTCATAGTTTTTTCAACTTCTTCAGCAGCAGCTTCCCTTCCCATGGTCTGATTATAAGCTTCCAACAATTCTTCTCTACTCAACTTTCCATCTCCATTTTTATCAATATTTCGAAAAGAATCCGCAAGTTTTTTCGACTCTTCCTTGTTGATCAGTTGAGAAGCGATGAAAGTGAGGACCGCATGTTGAAGTTTTTGTTCAACTCGAAAACCTTTCAACTTTTCCAGAGAAGAGGCTTCGAAGAGGTTGTCCTGATGATTTGAAGATGAGTTGGAAATAATCCAAGGGTCTTGTAAGGCTTGAGCAGCTGAATAACGATGTTTCGGGTCGTATTCAAGCATTTTTTTTATAAGTCTTTTCGCTTCTGGACTGATTTTTTCCCATTCTGACCCCCAAGGAACTGTGCCTTGCTGGACCTTTGTAAGGATGTCTTTGTCGTTTTTGCCGCCGAAGGGCGGCCTGCCTGATAAAAAGATATATAAAATTACACCACAACTCCAAATGTCACATTTTTCGTTGTAATCACGGCGAAGTACCTCCGGGGCGATGTAGTAAGCGGTTCCGTATTTTTGAGTTAGTTGTTTTGTTTCTTCGAAGATGGCACTTGTACCGAAGTCAATCACTTTTACTGTTGCGTCTGGAGACTCTCGGTCTAGAAGAAGGTTTTCAGGTTTTAAGTCACGATGGACGATGTTTTGTTGGTGACAATATGCCACTGCACTTAGGATTTGCTTCATGAAGTTAGCTGCTATGGACTCTGAAAGCATTTTACTTTTAATTATATAGTCGAATAACTCTCCTCCGCCTACATATTCTGTGACTAGATGATAGTGTTTCTCGTCTTCGTAGAACTCATAAAGACGGATTATGTTCGGATGGTCAGCTCTCGTTAAAATATCAACTTCATTAAAAAACTTAGCCCTTTCCTTCATATCCTTCGTAATCGATTCCTTATCAATGGTCTTTACCGCTCGTTTATGATTCGAGTCTTTATGAACAGCAAGTCTCACATAACCGAAAGCCCCAGATCCAATTTTCGCACTAATCGTGTAGTTCTGACGAAGTCCTCCAGCTTTTTTCGTCACAAAGTTTCCAGAAGAGAATCTTACATTTTCCATATTGTTCACTTCAAGGTTAGAGACTTTTTGTTTAAGAGCTGAAGATTTTTTAGTGGTTTTTATCGAGGCACATCCCATTTTTTTAAGTCTTTGGCTTGAATCTGCAGCGAAATAAAAATGCTTAACTTGACTCAGCTTTGTTATATGGTCTTTGCTCCTATTTCTGTAATGAGTGAATTTGTCCTGATTTATGCTTTCATTAAGTTGAAACAGTTCAAGGACCACCCTGAAATCATGATTTTCTGGCAGTGCTTTTCTCAGATTATTCTTGATATTCATTGGTTCACGGGGATTGAGTTCTTTAAAGGAATGCTGAGTGATGAAGAGTGCTTGTTTTTAGGAGCTTTTAGTGTCTATTTTTATTACTTGAGCTGGGACTATAGCTTGTTTTTGTCTGTAGAGATTTTACTGAAGATTTGGAATCCTCATAAGACAACTTATAAGATGAGGAAGATCTTGTATCATACTTTGGCTCATTTGACTAGTTTAGGAGTTTTTGTTGCTTTGATGATTAGTCAAACGAATGGTAATTCGATTATGACGACTTGTTTTGTCCAGGAACATAGTGTTTATGAGTTGATTATTTTGATTCCGGCGTTGATTCACTTTCCATTATGTGTAGCTATAATCGGATATACCTTATACATATCACATAACACTTACTTCGCTCCCTACCTAACCTACCACATGATGGTCGTCGTAGCATATTCCATATCTTGGGTTCCAATAGCCTTAGTCCATGGTTTAAGTTATGAAGGCTTTCATGTAACTGTCCCCCTCTGGTTCATTTACGTAATAATTACTCAGATGGCTGTTTTTCTCGGAGGACCTTCAGGTTTTTTTGTATTTCTTGCAAGAATGATGCAAAAAGGTCTATTCAGAAAAGTGATTCTCTCTATTTTCAGGCCAGGTGTTCTAAACGTAAAAATTATTCAGAGGTCTTTAATGGTCCAACTGACAGCTCCAGACATCAACAGTGACCAAGACGAAGTTATGACCTATTCACAGCTTTTTAACACAATGACAGCCTACGTAATAAAAAATAAGGGGATAAAAGACATTATTTTAGCTGTCAGAAATGTTCTCATCAGTTCAAGCAATCCTGAAATCACGTAATCGTTATTCAGAGGACAAGACTACAGAAAGTGGAGATTTTCTATCGGCCTAGCGAAGAAGAAAGTAAAAATATTTCAATATCATATCACTTCTTTTGAATCGATCATGGAATATTATGGAATTAGTTACAAAGATTTGATCAAGTAAGGAATAGTTAGTTCTTTTCAAATTGAAGATGATATGGAAAGGCTCAATGCAAGGGTTAAGACAAGTGGAGGGAGAAGTGGAGCGTTTTTTTATTTTACAGCTGATCATGAGTTTGTTTTAAAAACTATCACTTCTGAAGAACTTCATATTTTCAAGTCGATTATTAAGGACTATAAAAATCATATTACTGATAAGCAGGGAAGCTTATTGAGCAAGGTTTTTGGAGTTTTTAAACTTAAAATAGACAAAAGTAGCACTTTTAGAATTGTTTTAATGGAAAACCTTGCGAGTCGGTTGATTGATCCTATTATTTTTGATATGAAAGGAAGTAAATCTGATAGGCATGCATCTTTTAGTGTTTATGCAGACATCAATAGGATGCGACGGGATAAAGTTTATAAAGATATTGATTTTTCTGATAATATTGGCCACATTTCAGTAACCCAAGAAGAACTGAATAACCTCCTTTCGAAACTGAAAAGAGATGCACATCTTTTGGAAAAACATATGATCATGGACTATTCTCTTCTCTTAATGATAGAAAATATTAATTGTTTAAGGAATACTATGATAAACAAGACATTCGTAGCAAGTTATGGTAAGTTCATTGTTTTTGCAGGAGTTATTGACTTTTTACAAACTTATAACACTAAAAAGAAACTTGAACATCGATATAAAAAGCTGAAAAACCAGGAATCGATACACTTTTCATCGATTGCTCCTACTCCTTACCGAAAACGATTCATTAGAATGGTAAAAAATGTTTTTAAGAGGGAAGAAATTAACTAATGTATAATGAATAATTATAAAATATGAATATATTAAGAAAGTGTTGTGTGAATAGATAAATCAAATAGATTTCTATAGGTTGAGAGGGATCAACTTTATCAATTATTCTTAATCCGATGTTGGAATTTTATACTAAGGGTTCTCTAGCAGTCTATTCCTTTCTCTTTGATATTAAAAATATATTGAAAATTCTAAATCGTCTCATGTGATATTATATTAAGTATATCTGGTATCATTTCTTATTTAATTTTATGAGCTTAGTGTTTTATGAAACTAATAAAACCGTAATGGATGTAAATTGAATTAAAACTTTCTTTTTTAAAAAAAATGGTCCATAAGTTTCTAATATAGATTGCATTCCTCATTTCATTGTGTGCTTGTATTGTTGTGTACACTTAGTGTTTCTGATAACCTCATAAGAATTAGACATATTACTTATACAATCAAAAATTATAATCATCAGTTATCCTAAGAAGATGGCATCATGCTGAAAAAAATTAGAAAACGTTAAATTAATATAGAAAAATGCTCTACGTTCAGAGTTATTTTTATGAAACTTTGCAAGTTGTTATTCAATCCATTTATTTAAATAAATCTATATATTTTAACAAGATCCTTAAATTTTTTCTGATTTCAATTGATGAATCTAGATTTAATTAAAAAAAATTCAACTCTAGTAATAAAATATGCCCATATATCAATGAATCTTGAAATTTGACAGTGCATTAAAATAAGCTGAAAATAGATGGAAATGACAAGAAATTTTTCAGAACTACTCTTCCTTTTATTTTATCAAAATGTGATTTTCTTGATTTTTTGATTATTATTGGATTTCATTGAAGTTCTGAAAATTTTTTTGCTCTTATTATATCAAACTGGAGAATACAAATAAATCAAAATAAAGAATAAATGCAGTTCTCTTCTATTTCTCCATCCTTATCAGGAATGATTTTAAAAAAAATCAGTAGAATTTTTAATAAAGTTAATTAGAGGTTTTATCTAGATTTAGTATGGTTTAAAATAGAATCAAGCGAAATATGTTAAATTTGACTGAATTATGCTACTCAATCTTAGCTCCATTATCACTTCTCAGCCAATTACTACTCATATACTCCTTTTTCAAGCTGAACCAAATCAAAAACCATCCAGAAATAATGATCTTCTGGCAGTGCATATCTCAAATAGCAATCGACGTGCATTGGCTAACAGGTATAGAAGCAATAAAAAGCTCATTGACAGACGAAGTCTGTCTATTTCTCGGTTCATTTTCAGTATACTTCTACTACCTAAGCTGGGACTACAATTTATTCATATCAATAGAAATCCTTCTAAAAGTTCGGAATCCCCACGAAGAGTCTTACAAAGGCAGAAAGTTTTGGTATCATTTCTTAGCCCACCTTTCAAGTTCCGCAGTTTTTATCACTTTAATGTTAAGCGGGACCAATGGAAAATCTTTGTTAAACACCTGTTTTATCGAAAAAGAAACAATTTATGAATTAGTTTTCGTTGCACCTGCTTTATTTCACTTTCCACTATGCATGAGTCTCACTTTTTATACCCTTTATTTGTCTTATGGCACTCATTTCAAACCTTACCTCTTCACACATATGCTCGTTGTCGCCACCTTTTCAGTCTCATGGGTTTCAGTGGCTTTATTTCATGGAATCAGTTATTTAGAAGGCTCGAAATACCCCCCAGAATGGTTTGTTTACGTAAATTTCAAATAGACCGCCGCTATTCTAGGAGCGCTCTCAGGATTCTTGGTGTTCCTTGCGAGGATGACGCAGCGTGGACTGTTGAAAAGTGTTGTCTTGGCTTTATTTACTTCTAAAGCAAGAAATGTAAAAGATATTCAGGAATACTTGATTGAAAGGATGAATACAGGAGATAGTCTAATGAGTGATGATAGTTTACTTTCTTTTTCTCAAATTTTCGAAACTATTACTATGCGGGTAAGTTATAATGAGGGGATCGAAGATATTCTAATGACGATCAAGTTGGTGCTGATAAAATGCAAGGAAGAAGAACATGACTCTTCGATTAAATTGAATAACTCAAGAAAATGGCATTTTTCGATGGGTGCTAAAAGGAAAAAAGTGAAAATATTTCAAAACTGCATCTCTTACTTTGAAGCGATTATGAAATCTTTCAAAATCAGCTATCAAGATATCATCAAGTATTTAATAAACAGTTCTTTTGATGCACAGAACGACGCTGATCTTAATGAAAGAGTAAAAGTCAATGGTGGTAGAAGTGGAGCCTTTTTCTATAAGACAGCTGATCAAGAGTTCATCATAAAAACTATCACAGAAGAAGAACTGCAAACATTCAAGTCGATTATAAAGGATTATACTGAGAGGATAACATCTGTTGAAGGAAGCATGCTTGCCAAAGTATTCGGAATTTTTAAAGTTAAAATCGAAAAATGCAGAACTTTCAGAGTTATTTTAATGGAAAACCTTGCCAGTCGATTGGAAAATCCTATCATTTTTGACTTGAAAGGAAGTAAGCTTGATAGACAAGTTTCTTTGAATTTGTATTCTGATATCAACTTGATGAGTAGGGAAAAGGTTTATAAAGATATCGACTTCGCTGAAAATGTTAGTCAAATATTTGTCAGTAATGAGGAAATGAACAGCATTTTAATTAAAATTAAAAAAGATGCGGGGATGTTGGAAAAACATTTGATTATGGATTATTCTTTGCTTTTGATTATGGAAAATACTAGTTATTTGAGAAATTCTTTGATATGTAAAGAATTTATTGCAAGGCAGGATAAATTCGTTGTTTTTGCAGGGGTTATTGACTTTTTGCAGACTTATAATATAAAAAAGCAGATTGAGCATCGATATAAAAAACTGAAGAATAAAAATTCGGTTTATCTTTCGGCAATTGCTCCTATACCTTATAGGAAGCGGTTTATAAGGATGTTGAGAAATATTTTTGTTATTGGAATTTTGAACTAATTTATTATAGTAAATACTTTTAATTAAAAATTGCTATCCTTTGAAAAATTGTTTATTTAAATAACTATTTGGAATAATTGTGAAATAAATTCTCTTTCTTTGACTCGTTATTAAAACTTATATTAATGATTGTATATGCTGAATATGTTAAAGATAGTTGTGAGGAGTTCATTATAAAAACTATCAGAAAGATCAACACGTTTTGAAATATTTATCAATAAATCTACTGATGGTTGAATTGAATGAATGAATAGTATATAGCCTTAAGAGGTATATACTAGAAAAACAACTGTATTTAAAAGCGATTTACCACAATAATTAATATAATTATATTAGAGAAATAATTAAGTAACCAGATAAAATAATTCTTATCGAAATTTCAAATAATTTAATAATTCCTCAATAGACTTTTAAAAGAATCAATCATTAACCCCTAACTTATTAGATTTTCAAACATTCAAAATTTCTCTTAAAAAAATCTAAAGAATAATTCATTTAAACCTTATCATAAAATAAAATACTAACTAAATGTTAAACCTAACTCAGTTGTGCTATTCATTATTAGCTCCAATTTCGCTTCTCAGCCAGTCAATACTTATATACTCCTTTTTCAAGCTGAAACAAATCAAGAACCATCCAGAAATAATGATCTTCTGGCAGTGTATGTCCCAACTAGTAATAGACATTCATTGGTTTTCTGGAATAGGAGAAATCCAAACTGAATTAACAGATAAAGCCTGTCTTTTTCTAGGGTCTTTCGCGGTTTATTTTTTCTACTTAAGCTGGGACTACAATATTTTCTTATCGATTGAAATTTTGCTTAAAATTTTGAATCCTCATAAAGAGTCCTACAAAGTTAGGAATTTTTTGTACCATTTCTTAGCCCATCTCTCAAGTTTAGTAGTTTTTATCATTTTGATGACGAGTGGAACTAATGGGCGCTCTGTGATGAAAACATGTTTTATAGAAAAACAAACTGATTATGAAATTGTTGTCGTTGTTCCAGTTTTATTACATTTTCCTATTTGTATAAGTATTGTTGGGTATACTTATTATGTGTCTTATGGAACTTATTTCAAGCCTTATCTGTGGACTCATATGGTAGTTGTTGTGGTATTTTCGGCATCTATTGTACCTATTGCTTTAATGCATGGATTTAGTTATCTTGGACTAATAAAATATATCCCTATCTGGATAGTTTTCGTAAAAACTACTCAGATTTCAGTTGTTTTCGGAGCACTCTCAGGTTTTTTTGTGTTTCTTGCAAGAATGACCCAACGTGGGCTATTTAAAAGTGTGACTTTAGCTTTATTCAACCCAAAATTAGCAACAGTAACAAAAATTTAGAATTCTTTGATGGTCAAGCTCAGAGTTAGTGATTTATCTGACCTTCAGGAAAGTCTTCTTTCGTTTTCTCAACTTTTCAACTCGATGACGATTAGTGTATAAGAAAAAAAGGGAATTCAAGACATTCTTGTGGCGATTAATATTGTTTTAATCAAATCTAAAGGGCTAGAAAAGCAGTATTTTTTAACTAGGCGAAATAATTCAAGGAAGTGGATTTTTTCAATTGGACCTCAAAATAAAAGAGTAAGGATTTCCCAATACTGCATCACTTATATTGAAAGTATGATGAAATCGTTTAATATGAGCTATGCAGACATAATCAAGTAAATAAAACACAGTTCTTTTTCAATAAAAAACGATTCAGACTTAAATAAACGAGTGAAACTTAACGGTGGTCGAAGTGGAGCATTTTTTTACAAAACTGCCGATCAAGAGTTCATCATAAAGACAATAAAAACAGAAGAGCTACAAACATTCAAGTCAATCATAAAAGACTATACTGCTCGAATAACTTCAAATGAAGGCAGCATGCTTGCAAAAGTTTTCGGAGTCTTCAAAATAAAAATAGAAAAATGCAACACTTTCAGAGTGATTCTAATGGAAAACCTTGCAAGTCGATTAATAAGCCCAATTATGTTTGACTTGAAAGGTAGCAGGTCTGACAGAAAGGTTTCTTGTAAGCCCTTCAATGATATAAGTTTGATGGAAAGAGGAACTGTTTATAAAGATATTGACTTTGATGATAATATTGGACAAATTTCAGTAAGTAATGAAGAACTCACAAATATTTTAATTAAGTTGAAAAGAGATGCTTTAATGCTTGAAAAACACTTAATTATGGACTATTCGTTACTTCTTATGGTAGAAAATGTAACCAGCTTAAGGAATCCTTTGATTAGTAAAGACTTTATAGCGAGTTATGAAAATTATATTGTGTTTGCAGGAGTTATTGATTTTTTGCAGACTTATAACATTAAGAAGAAATTAGAGCATAGATATAAAAAATTGAAGAATATAGAATCGATTCTTCTTTCAGCGATCTCTCCTATTCCTTATCGGAAACGATTTATTTCTATGATAAAAAACATATTTATTCGAGAAACAATAAATTAATTAGATTGATCAAATAGTTTAAATTTTTTGTTAAAATCTGAATAATCGTTCTAAAATTGAAACATATGTTGAAAATTTAAATGATTAAGGAATAGTTTTCATCTATACTATAGTTAAGTCGAACTTTCTTAGAAGGACTAAAGAAAAAATTATTTTTACTCTTTAATTAAAATTAAAAATAAAGTCATTTGATAACATTTTTAAAATAATTCAATTAATTAATTCAACAAGCTATACATCTTTAAAAACTCATAGATTATAATAAATTTACTTTAGATATTATATACATAAATTCCAAAAATTATAAGATTTGATCAATTGTATTATTTGGCATTTGCGTCACTAGTAAATAAATAAAATATCTTTAATAATGCGAATGTTCGTAGCTTTAAACTATGGGATTAACGAGTAGTTCATAATAAATTTATTTCTCAAGAAGAACTATAAATATTTTGAATGATTATTAAAGACTATGCTCATAGGATAGCACATGCTGAAGGTAGTATTTTGACAATATATTAGGGATCTTTATAATTAAAATATAATAATCTAACACTAAGAACGTAATTCTCAAGTAAACCTTTCATGTTGTTTAGACAATACTATTCTACTCGATTTAAAGAAGCAGGTTTTATCCAAAATTATCAAGTCACCGTTTCAATCATATCGAATTAATAAATCGAGGCACATAACATAAAGATTTTAGTTTTTTTTAATCGTTACTAGAATAATATTCAGTCTTGAAGTATATACAATTATTCAATGAAAACTTGCACATTTACTGGTCTAAACTATTCTTCTAAATTATATATAGCCTAAATTTTCATAAAAGCATTACTAATTTCAATCAAATCAATTTGATATAAGTTACAGCATAGATATTAATTGAAACATCAAACTTTATCAAATCAAAAGAATTATAAATCAGTAAAAAAATAATCAAACTATTTTTTCTTCGTTTCATAAACGATAACTCCTCTAAACTAAAAGATTTAAAGTGTAACCTAAATTATTTCATTGATTTTGTATTCACTCCAATCCTTTATTCCATCTAATCAAAACCATGCCAAAATTCTTCTAAGAAACTGAAGATTATCATTAAATTCCAAAAATTCCTAAACCAGAGTTAAAAACCTAAAAAAATAACACTCTAACTCTCATACCTTAAATAAAAATCTCCAAAAAATCCTCTAAATTTTACAAAATAAATCCACTTATAAATGCTTAACTTAACCGAGCTCTGTTACCTAATTTTTGCTCCAATATCATGTATATCAGAATTGATCCTAGTTTACTCTTTTTTCAAGCTGAAGCAATTCAAAAACCACCCAGAAATAATAATCTTCTGGCAATGTGTCTCTCAAATAATAATCGACCTTCATTGGTTCACAGGGATAAAATATATCCATGAGGCCCTGCCTACAAATGCATGTTTATTCTTAGGGTCATTCAGTACTTACTTCTACCTGCTAAGCTGGGACTACAACCTGATCCTATCAATTGAAATCCTTCTAAAAATCCTAAACCCTCATCAAGAGTCTTACAAGAAAAGAAACATTTTATATCATTTAACAGCGCATCTAACAAGTTTCGCAGTTTTTATCATTTTAATGACAAGTGGCACTGACGGAAGGTCAGTGCTTAAAACTTGTTTTATTGAAGCACATTCAATATATGAAATGATTGTTTTTTTCCCAGCCTTGTTTCATTTTCCCCTCTGTGTAGGGATTATCGGGTATACTTTATATATTTCGCAAGGTACTTATTTTGCTCCTTACTTGAAATATCATATGATCGTTGTTGGAGTCTTTTCGTGTTCTTGGGTTCCTATCGCTTTTTTACATGGACTTGGGTATAAAGGGTTTGGTTTAGATACACCGGTTTGGAGTATTTATGTAAAGTTCAAATAGCTCGCTGTTATTCTTGGAGCCATTTCGGGGTTTTCAGTGTTTGTGGCGAGAATGATGCAGAGAGGACTGCTTAAACATGTTGTTTTCGCTTTGTTTCTCTCGAGGTCGATGGAAGTAAGAGGTGATTAGAAATCTTTGATGATTGATCTCACGGCACCTGATATTGGGGATCGAGAAGAATATCTGGTGTCTTTTTCTCAGCTTTTCAATACTATGACTGTTAGTGTAAGGAAAATTAAGGGGATTAAAGATATTTTAATGTCTGTTAGACATGTACTTGTGAATTCAAATTGCACTAAAAATCACTTTTCCTTAGGGAATAATTCAAGAAAATGGACTTTTTCTATTGGAAATCCGAAGAAAAAGGTGAAAATTTTCCAATACAACACCACTCACTTCGAACTAATCATGTCATTTTTCAAAGTTCACTACATAGACATAATAAAGTATTAACCACTCAGATCATTCGAGATCCAAAACGATTCCGACCTAAACGAAAGAGTGAAAGTAAACGGTGGTCGAAGCGGTGCCTTTTTTTACAAAACAGCAGACCAAGAGTTCATAATAAAGACCATCAGCAGGGAAGAGCTTCAAACATTCAGACTGATAATCCAAGACTACACAGAAAGAATAACATCAAAAGAAGGCAGCATGTTAACGAAAGTCTTCGGAATCTTTAAAATCAAAATCGAGAAAACTAACACATTTAGAATCATGTTAATGGAAAACCTTGCAAGTCGACTTTCTAGTCCAATTTACTTTGATCTTAAAGGAAGCAAGTCTGATCGAAGAGTCACTAATGAAACTTTCTCTGATATTGCTTTAATGTCTAGAAATGTTGTTTATAAAGACTTGGACTTCGCTGATAATATTGGACAGATTACTGTCAGTCATGAAGAACTCGTCAATATTGTTAGGAAGTTGAAGGGGGATGCCAAGTTCCTTGAAAAATATTTAATTATGGACTATTCGTTGCTGGTTATGGTTGAAAATGTTAGAAGTCTTAAAAGCTCTTTGATTGATAAAACTTTTATCGCTTGTCATGGAAAATTTCTTGTTTTTGCAGGGGTTATTGATTTTCTGCAAATTTATAATATTCAGAAGAAACTTGAACATCGATATAAGAAGCTGAAAAATCAGGATTCGGTTCAACTTTCTTCGATTGCTCCTGGCCCTTATCGAAAAAGGTTCATCAAGATGATTAAAACTGTTTTTCTCAGAGAAGAGTTGAATTTAAATTAAAATTATATTGAAAGATGATTAGTTATCAAGAATTATAGTATTCTCATAATATAATATATATTTAATCCAATAGCATTTCATTAATATTCTGCTTTGAATTATATTGAAGGATGACTATAATTATAATTAACAAGGTGATAAATTAGTCAATCTGAACTCATAGAATATTCCATATCCTGCTAAGAATTTTCGAATAAATATTTTTCCAATACTATACACAAAAATAATCCAATAACTCTTTCCACGATAAAAATTCTAAAATACCCTAAACCTTCTAAAAACCTAAACTCCAACCAACTCAACTAAAATCTTCAGTCTACCCAAAAATCCCCCAAAAAAATCCAAAAACCCCCAAAAAAAACCTCTTAATCAATTCAAAAAAACCACCTAACTTCCAATTTAAACCCTATTCCAAATCCCCAGTCATTCCAAAATCCATTCCCGATTTCACCAAAAATCTACTGACATAAATTCCAAGTCATATGACGAATGGTCAAATTTTCTTATAATATGGCAGTAAGGCTTGGAATCAACGGGTTCGGGAGAATCGGTCGACTAGTCCTAAGAGCAGCTCTATCAAACAAAGACACGACAGTAGTAGCCGTGAACGACCCATTCATGGACATCAACTA
Source organism: Stentor roeselii (assembly GCA_006503475.1). Lineage (NCBI taxonomy): Eukaryota > Ciliophora > Heterotrichea > Heterotrichida > Stentoridae > Stentor > Stentor roeselii. Next base: position 172,136 of record RSEH01000037.1, read on the forward strand.
CATGTCCTACCTTTTCAAACACGATTCAGTCCACGGTAACTACCCAGGTTCAGTCTCAGTGAGTGGTTCCAAGCTAATCATCGACGGTAAAGAAGTCCAAGTAGTAGCCGAAAAAGACCCTACAAAGCTTCCGTGGGGTTCAAGCGGCACTGACTACGTGGCAGAATGCACAGGTGCTTTCACAAGTGCTGAAAAACTCAGTCTCCACCTGCAAGGTGGAGCCAAAAAAGTCATCCTTTCAGCTCCTCCCAAAGACGATGTCCCCATGTTCGTCATGGGCGTCAACCACCTCAACTACAAAAAAGAACTGACTGTCGTTTCTAATGCTTCTTGCACTACCAACTGCCTTGCACCTCTCGCCAAAGTCGTCAATGACAACTTCGGAATACTCGAAGGACTCATGACAACCGTTCACGCAATGACCGCAAATCAACTCACTGTCGACGGGCCTTCAAAGGGAGGAAAAGATTGGCGCGCAGGGCGCGCCGCAAGTGGAAATATAATCCCAGCTTCTACAGGAGCAGCAAAAGCTGTGGGAAAAGTCATCCCAGAGCTAAAAGGAAAATTGACAGGAATGGCTTTTCGAGTTCCTACTCTTGATGTTTCAGTTGTTGACCTTACTGCGAAGCTGGCAAAGCCAGCTTCATATGAAGAAATAATTTCTGCTCTTAGAAAAGCTGCTGATGGAGAAATGAAAGGATTTTTAGGAGTCGTTGATGAAGAAGTGGTCAGTGCTGATTTTATTCATGATGCAAGGTCAAGTATTGTTGATGTCAAGGCTGGGATACAGTTGAACCCGACTTTTGTGAAGCTGGTTTCGTGGTATGACAATGAATGGGGGTACTCGAATAGGTTGATTGACTTGCTTCAGCATATGGCGAAAGTAGACGGCGTGAGTAACTAGGTAATTAGTGATTCAAAAAGGATTATAAATGGGAAACAACCTCACAATCCTTAAACTCTTTGCTGAAGTCAAAGTAAGAGCAGGAATGAGAGTTTGTGTCACCGGAGCCTCTTCTGGCATCGGGAAAGAAATTTCAATTCAATATGCGAAACGAGGGTACTCTTTAGTGCTATCTGGGAGAAAAATGAAAGATTTACTTGAAGTTCAAAACACTTGCTTGTCACTAGGGTCGAAACAAGTGGAAATAATTCAAGCGGACGTAACACAGAAAAAGGAATGTGAAGGGTTAATAGAAAAAACAGTCAGCTTGTTAGGAGGACTGGATATTCTTGTTCTTTGTGCAGGAGTCGCTGCTTATCAACTCTTTCAAGAAATTTCAAACATCGACGTGTTTCAAGATGTTCTTCAGACAAATTTTTTTGGGTATCTTTACTGCACGTTTTACGCACTGAAGTACTTGAAAGAGTCAAAAGGTCAAATATTAGTAATTTCAAGTATATCAGGTGAAATCGGTCTTCCCTTTCGAAGTGCTTATTGCACTTCTAAATTTGCAGTGACTGGTTTTTTTGAGTCTTTGCGAAGTGAATTGAATCAAGATGAAATCGCGATCACGATAGTTTGTCCTCCAAGTGTCAGGACAAACTTCAGAAGTAACTCACTTGTGAAACTTGACGGAGAAAAGGATAATGAACATCGCATCAACGTCGAGGACTGTGTCAGGGACATCCTCTCTGCCGCTGACCGAAGGGCCAGGAAGATTTTTTTCCCATTAAAAGTCTACTTTGCCGCTTATTGTCGCCCTTTCTTCCCCGACTACATCGATCGGAAATTAAAAAAAGCTGCGAAGTTATAAGAATATAAGTAAATGGATAGGATAAGACTCATCAACAATCATTTATCAACTCCTGAAGTTTGTATTGTCGCTGTTGGAAGAAGTCCGATTCTCAGGTCTTTTGACTTGTTTTCAACGATTGAAGAGTCTGACCTGGCAGCTCAAACTCTTCAAGGCACTTTGAAAAATTTCTTGATAAGTCCTTCACATGTGCAAGAATTTTACCTGGGAAAAGTTTTTTCTTCTAATGTAGGTCAGGCCCTTCCTAAGCAGATCTTGGCACTTGCAGGGTTTCCTGAATCGGCAAGTTCGATGTCGGTCAACAAGTTATGTGCGAGTGGAATGAAAGCGACTGAACTTGCCTATCTTTCAATTCTCTCTGGCCAGGCAGATTGTGTCGTCGCCGGAGGACTGGAGATAATGTCAAGGCCGCCTTTTCTGCTATCTTTGAGAAATGGAATTGGGAATAAAGTGAAAGACTCTTTTGACTTAGATGGCTTTCCTGATGCGGTTACTAAAGAAACTCCAATTGTGATCGCTGATAAGTTTTGTAGAGACTTTGGATACTCTAGAGAAGAACTTGATGAATACGCCAGGTTTAGCATTGAAAAGGCTCATAAGGCGAAAAAAGAAATGAAGTTCACGGAAGTTGTTGAAATTTCACTTCCGAAATCACAGAAGGTGAAAAATGATTATTTTCGACCTCTTTCCGCTGTTGATAACTCGAAACCAGTTCATAAAAACGGGTTTAACACTCCTGGAAACTCTTGTGGACTTAGTGATGGAGCTTCTTTTTTAGTACTCTCCAGTCGAAGCAAGGCTATCAGAGAAGGATGGAAAGTCCTTGCTTCGATTCTTTCTTTCTCTGATGCTGAACAACACGCAAGTCTTTTCCCTTCAACTCCAACATTAGCCACAGAAAAAGCTTTAAAAAAAGCTGGAATTTTGATAAATCAAATCGATTTCATGGAGATCAATGAACCTTTCGCTTGTGTCGTCCTTCACAATTCAAAAATGCTGAAATTCCCTTTAAATAAAATCAATATTTACGGAGGCGCCATCAGCATGGGTCACCCAGTCGGCAGCTCAGGCTGCCGAATAATCGGAACTTTAACTTCAATCTTAAAAAAAGAAGGAGGAACCTTCGGAGTCGCTTCAATTTGCAATGCAGGTGGAGGAGGTTCAGCTGTTGTTTTAAAGCGAGAATAATAATTAAATGTCTGACCTCTTCGAGCAGAACCGAAACAATTTAAAGCGAATTTTCGAAGCACACCAGCTGAGAGGTTCAATATTATTCACTGACATTCTGAAAATCTGCACCGCGACGAGGATCTTCCCAAACCTGCTGACTTCTAAAGACCTGCGAAAATTGATCATTCAAGTCACCAGCATTGCCTCTGGAGATGAACTCTCTGCAAAGCTAGGGTTTGAAGAAATGGAAGGGTTTTTAAAAGCTGTCGCTGAACATTCTTACCCTTCAAGACGAGGAGTGAATGAACAGTACCGCATGTTGTTTCTTCATATGAGGAACCCTTGTTACTTAAGGTACAATTTGATACTTGAGACTGAAGAAAAGTCTTTTCGGAAAACTGAGAATTCTCGAGTTTCAGTTAAAACTTCGCATGGTGTCTTGTTCAAACCTTTTATTGAAAAAAGTTGCATGTCTTCATCGCCGAATAGAAGTAAAGCCTTTTCAGCGAAGGTTTCTCAAATAAGCACTTTAGTTTCGCCGAAGGTCTTGAATAACTTTGGAGTTTCATTGAAACTCCCAGAAGATAGCTCAAGGGACTCCAGGGATTCAAGTGCACAGCCTTCACCGAAGATGGTAATGACTGAAAGACTTTATGAAAGTTCTGAAACTTTAAAAGCTAGTCTCAGCAGGTCTAAAGAAAACTTGGATCTTAGAGTTTTTAGTGAAATTCTTCAGACTTTCAAGGAAAAAACACAGGAAATCTTCAAAAGTAATAAAAGTCTTACAGCTGGGGTGAAAAAAGTAGTAAGTGTCAGGAATAGCCAGATGGAAAAACAAGGAAAAGTCAAACTAGCTTTTAATTTATGGAAAAGGTCTTAGTGTTAATATCAAGAAATTTTTAAAATTGATGGTTTTAAGGTCTCTATTCATAAACTATTCACGGAAATCTCATTAATTAAGTCTTTTCACTGACCTTGTCAAGACTTTCGAGTCTTTATAAAGTCTCTCAAAAATCTGAGGATCTACTTTCAAGTTTTTTAAGTTCCTACAGCTGACCTGCCCACAATTCTTCATTTTCATTCTAAAATCCGCCGAGTTCTTCGCCTTTGAATACGCTTTCTGATGTTTCAAGAACTCAGCAACACTCGCAGTTGAACTCTTGACGTTTGTCTTCGGCTTAAAAGTGCATTCTTCAAGTTCTTTATGATCCTGTTCGACCTTCAAGAACTTTATTTTATTCTCCGTGATTTGCTTCAAAAAGTTTAGCCTTTCAGGCAGTTCGAAAATTCTTTTTTTTGAAAGTTTTTTGCCAGTCAGGACTTCTGAGCTGACATCGAAAACTTTTGATTCTTTATGACTGGGACGCTCCAGTTCAAAAGTACAGCTGTTGGTTGAAATGGTTTCGGAAAGGAACTTTTTGTGACGAGATCTTTGAAAGGCTTCGATTTTTTGCTTTTGGAGGAATTCTGCCATATCAATTTCTTCGAAGGAGTCTGAATAACTCATTTATTATTAGTATTTTCGAAGAGTGAGTAAGGGATTGGAAAAGGTTTAGGAAGATAATGATTTGGTGGGTTAATGGCTTTGGATTGCTTTCATAATTTAAATAGGAGTTAGGTGGGTGTTGGTTAGTTTATTAGGTTTTTCTTCGCCCTGTTAGGACTTTGTGAGTCGCGAGGTTCTGCTGGCGGTTTACGTCTTCCATGTGATCACGGACTTTACGCATGTGGTCTTTTAACAGTAGAAGTCGTTTCTGGTTGTTGTCACGGTAACGTTTTACTTTTTCTAGCTTTTGTCTTAGTTTCGTGAATGGTTCCATTTCTCTTTGTTCCCTTGTTAGCCTAGACTCTTCCATAACTTTTATTTAATAAATGCATTTAAGTATACTGCTGAAGTGAACTTATTTGGTTTAGTTTAAAAAGCTTGTCCGCATAAGTGACAGCCGGTGTTTTGAAAATTATTTTTTCAAGTAAATCTTCTTTCACAATGATTTTTTTTTTCAGTCTCTCAGCAAGTCCAACTTTGAACAAGCTAAACTTTTCTTGAATATTTGAATTTTTACTAACTTTCTGTCTTTTTGAGTAGCTATTTTTATGATAATCCTTAAATTTCGAGTAGTTCAATTCTCTTAAAAGAGGAACCCTAGTGACAGTCTTCAAGCTCCGAGAGTTTCTAATTTCAAAAGACTCAGGACTATCCACATTCCTCTGAGTAATAAATTTCGACACCCTCGGTGAAAACAGTTCTTTAGTCAATTGCTTAAAGTGATTCAAAACAGGGATTCTCGGAGTTACAGACAATTTATTCCTTGAACTCATCAAAGGTTCTTTTCCATGACTCGACTTTTGAAAGGCTAGAATATTTTTTTCTCTAATTTTAAAAGGGCTGTTCATTCTTTTTGAATAGGCTTTCATTATATCCTAGTTCAAAAGGGCTTTATAATGTTGAACGAATTTTACACCTTAGCGAATGGCCTTAATATCCCGAAGATCGGTCTTGGTACTTACCAGATGTCAGGAGAAACTTGCAGAGTCGCTGTTCGAGCTGCTCTGCAGCTCGGGTATCGGCATATAGACTCTGCAGTGTACTACTCGAACCACAAAGAAATCGCTCAAGAAATCTCTTCCTTTGATCGCAGTTCTTTATTCCTCACTTCAAAGATACCGCCTCCACTTCAAGGATATGAAAAGACGATGGAAGCGACATTGAGAAGTTTAAGTGAATTAAGAACAGAATATCTTGACTTGATGCTCATTCATTGGCCTGGAGTCGCTGGACTCGCACCGAATGACCCTCAGGTGGTTGAGACTCGACATGGATCTTGGAGAGCTCTTGAAGATCTGTATCTGCAGGGAAAGCTTAAAGCGATTGGTGTGTCGAACTTTCTTATTAGACATCTGGAAAAACTTGAAAAAGTCGCTAGGGTACAACCGATGGTGAATCAGTTCGAGTATCATCCTTGGTGCCATGATGATGACCTAGTCAATTACTGCCATTCAAAAGGGATCATCGTCGAAGCCTACAGTTCACTAGCCCGTGCCGAGCCAGCGCTTTGGAACACCCCAAAACTAGAAGAAATCTCTAAAAAAACATGCAAAACGAAATCCCAAGTCCTTCTCAGATGGGGACTTCAAAAAGGTTGCATAGTTCTTCCTAAAAGCAACTCTCCAGCCCGAGTCCAAGAAAATGCAGACCTCGCCTTCACGCTTTCCCCAAGCGACATGCAAGATCTCAACAATTTCCATTCAAACCGAAGAACCTGCTGGGACCCAACAACAATCCAGGTCTAATAACTTCATCAAAATCACCACAAATTCTCCACTTTTCATATAAATCGAATGGATTTTCCTAAACTTGAAGGCCTTCGTTCAGGAGACGTCTCGCCTTACACACCTTTCACGAAGTTTTGTCTCAGCACCCTTCCGCCATTGTCGAACTTTACAGCTCGGGCTGAAGAAGCGCAAGTTGAAGAGAAGCCAGAAGAGAAAAAAGGAGAAGAAGAGAAAGAAAAGCAAGAAATTGAACCTTGTGGATGTTCAAGGACGAAATGTTTGAAACTTTATTGTGAATGTTTCAGGAATAACAGGTTTTGTGATGGGTGTCACTGTCGAAATTGCAAAAATAAACCGGAACATGAGGAGATCCGTGACCGTGCAAGGCAGATTACGATTGAGAGGAACCCTGCGGCGTTTAGACAGGATATTTCTGAGGTTTACAAGGCCTGCCACTGCAAAAGGTCAGGGTGCAAGAAAAAGTACTGTGAATGTTATGAAGCGGGAAAGACTTGCACTGCGAACTGCAAGTGTGAAGGATGTAAGAACTTACCTGAAGAGACTGAATAAGGATTATGTAGGGTTTTTGCTTGGTTTTTGGATTAAGGATTGGTTTTGAGCATTTTTATTGTAAAGATTTTTTGATTAGCTGTATTTTCTTTGGGATAACCTGTTGAATAAGGTACTTGAACTGGTTTTTAATGATTTTGGACTGGTTAAAAAGGTTTCTCTGAAGAGTCGAGTTAGTTTTCTAGTCTTTTTCTCTCCGAAAACCTGAGAATTTACAAGGTCAGTCGGACTTTTAACCTGACTTCTTTCCATTCTCTGTTTCACCCGAAAAGCACTTTTACGTATCCTGTTAATTGACCCAATAAATCTTTCTGGAAAAACCGGATTTTCCTGGTTTTTCATTTCAAACATCTCAGAAATTTCTTTATCGATTTTTTTCATTTTCATTTCAAGCAACTCGCTTTTATTTTTAGGTCTTGTTTGACTTGTTGTTGCTGAAGGGGTCAGAGAAGACCTGTTTTTATCGAATAAAATCGACGTCTGGCGCTTTTTTTTCTCTCCCATGTGAAAGGAGATGAATTTGTACTTCTCCTGAATGAGGTTTACTGCGAAGAATGACGGCAAGTTCTGATGTTTTTGACGCTCGAGCTTCTCTGAGAATGATCTTTGCATCTGGTATTCTTTCATCGCTTTTGAAGTCTTTGATGACGAGGATAACAAGATTTGGCTTAGGTCTTGATAGTTAGGTTTCTGATTTTCAGGTTTTTTTGAGGCTAGTTGTTGTGATTTTAAAACTGCTTCGAGTACTTCGCCGTGTTTTACTTTGCTGAGACGAACGTTGGAGACTTTTCTATTTTGGGTTTACATATAGTGACTTAAAGAGTCTTTTTTTGACATTATTGACAATTTTAAGAGTTTTTCATTGTTTGGAGATTGGGATGAGGTGATGACTTGAGCTGGTATGGATAGAGAAATAATTGGAAAGGTTAAAATGGTTAAGAATATTTTATTAAGTGAGAGGTTTTCGATTTAACTTGTTCTGCAGGAGTTTGATTTGAAGATAGTTTAATTATTCAATTAGAGATGGAGCTATTCACTGAGATTAATTAAATTTTTGTTTTTGTTCTAGCTTATTGATCTTGCACAATATTAAGGTACATGATTAAGTCCCTAAAATCAAATCTTTCCTATACTAAAAGGATCTCATTCACATATGGAAAGATCCTTCAGATTTCAATAAAATTATTTATTAACTACCTTATACCAGAAATTCATTTAATTTTAAAAATCATCCATTTTGTAATTGTTCCGATTTTTACCATTTTCAATCTCCATTCAGCGCAATGGTAAACATTCAACAATCCATATCCTTCATCTCTCTAATCTTCCTTCCTCAACTAATTTCCCCAAAATTCCTTCAAATCTCCAAATCTCTATTTCCTATTTTCAAAAATTCTTCATTTTCAAAAGTTCCGAATATGGATGATTACAATGAAAAATAGCGAAGAACTAGGACTATCCCTTTTAGAAAAGTCAAAAGAGCTTCATCTGACCTTCAACGAAATAAAATCACGATCCCAAAAGCACTTAAATGTAAAATCAACCCAATTCACCAGTCCCTTCACTTCACTTCCCGATTCCTTAGACCTTCCAGGGATGAGTAAAGAATCGCTAAGACTCCTTTCCTCGAAATCCACTGAAAACCAGCATCTCTGGGACGAAATCATTCAAAAGATCGGTCAACAAGAAGAAGCAGAAGACTCTTCAATGCCTCAAAAACAAACAATAAAAAAAACCGAAGAATCTTACTACCTTCCAAGAATCCTGAAAGAAAAGTTCAAAGCAATTGAAAGCTACACCCCTTATCTCGACCTCGGCAAGTGTGAAGCAGGTGTAGACTGCATCGACGTTTCATTTGACTCAAAATTTTTACTCCTCGGGATGACTGACAAGACAGTGAAAGTTTGGAATTTGTCTGAAAATCAACCCGAGTTTGAACTTGCAGGTCATTCAGATTCAATTAATTCTATCGCGATTTCAGCTGATAACAGGTACATCGTCACTGGCGCTGATGATTATTGTGTAAAGGTTTGGGACTTTCATGAGAAAAAAGAAGTCTTTTCGTTGACTGGACATCTGAACTCGGTTTGTTCTGTTGCGATTTCAAGGGACTGTCGATTTGTTTTAACTAGTTCTGAAGATAAAACAGTGAAAATCTGGGATTTTCTAGCGGCTTCTGAAGTTTTTACATTTGTGGGACATGAAGATACTGTTTTTTCTGTTGATTTTTCTAGTGATCAGCTACTCTTCGCTAGTGGCTCAGGGGACTGCACGGTGAAGGTCTGGTCAGTTAAAGAGAAAAAAGAACTCGTTACTTTTAAAGGACATTCTGAAGCTGTCCTTACAGTCGCCTTCTCATTTGACTCACGGTTTGTAGCAAGTGGTTCAGAAGACTGTTCAGTGATTCTTTGGAATATCACAAGGAAAGTCCAAGAGTTTCTTTTTTCCCATCATCGAGGTGCTGTCCGTTCCTTGAAGTTCACTTCTGACGGTCAATACCTGGTAAGTGGTTCTTCTGATAAACGACTATCTTTATTGAATGTAGAAACAAAAGAAGTTGTTTTTTCTTCGAAAAAACAAGGAGACTCTATTTTTTCAGTTGTCGCTTCAGGAGATGGCAGATTTGTACTCAGCGCTTCAGATGACAGTCGAGTCACTGTCTGGACCTTGCAGGAGGACTACGTGCTTGAAGGACATTCCAGTGAAGTAAGGGCCGTCGCTATTTCAAAAGATGGAAAATTTGTAGTCAGTGCCTCAGGAAGTCCTTTCGCAGGTGAAAATCATGTAAAGGTCTGGAACACGCAAACGAAAAAAATGGAGAATTTTTTATCTGGACATTTGAAAGAAGTTCATTCAGTTGCCGTCGCTGATGACTTCAGCTTAATCGTCTCTGGCTCAGCTGATCGCACTGTAAAGCTCTGGAGAACAAAGGACATGAAAGAAGTTGAAACCTTCTCCGGGCATTTAAAAGAAGTCCTTTCAGTTGCATTGTCAAGTGACGCGAAACTGGTCATCAGCGGCTCGGCAGACAAGACAATAAAAATCTGGAACCTTCAGTCAAAAGAAGACTTTTCCTTAACAGGCCATTCAGGAAGTGTTACTTCAGTTGCAGTCTCTTCTGACTCTCAGTACCTGGCAAGTGGGTCTACAGACTATTCAGTAAAACTTTGGAACTTACCTGGAAAATGTGAAGAATTCACTTTTAAAGGACATATTTCTGAAGTTTTCACTGTCGCGTTCTCGAAAGATGCGAAATTCATTGTAAGTGGCTCTGGGAACCCTTTTTCACAAGATAACTGTCTGAGGGTCTGGAATGTGCAAATGAAAAAAATCGAGTTTTTATTGAATGGACACTCGGCACCTGTTGTTTCAGTCGTTTTTGCTGATGATGGAAGTTGCATTGTAAGTGGGTCTAAAGATAACACTGTCAGGGTCTGGAGTGTTTCTTGTCAATGTGAAAAGTTCTCAATGGCAGGACCTGCTTCTTGGGTCGCTGCTGTCGCGGTTTCGCCTGATGGGAAAAATATTGTCGCGGGTGCTGGAAAAGTTGTGAAAGTTTGGAATAGGAATACGAAAAGTCATGAGTTTTCAGTTTCTAATCATGAGGAAGCAGTTGTTGGTGTTGCTGTCTCCAATGATGGAAAGTATGTCGTTAGTGCTTCACTTGATTGCACTGTTAAGGTTTGGAATGCGAAGAATAGGGAATGTTGGACTTTAGCTGAGAATAATGCTTGTGTCTTGGATGTTACGATTTCGTTGGATAGTTGTTTTATTGCTGCTGCACTTGCTGATACGAGAATCAGGGTTTGGAATACTAGGAATCAAAATGATTTTGTATTAGTTGGACATTCCCTTCCAGTTTCATCAGTATCAATATCAACTGACAACCTTTATCTAGTCTCCGGTTCTCACGATAAAACCTTGAAACTATGGAGCCTATCTAATTTCCAAGAAATATTTTCATTTACAGGGCATTCATCAGAAGTTCTTTCAGTCTGCATCAGCTCTTCAAACAAATTCATCGGAAGTGGTTCATGTGACAATTCAGTAAAACTTTGGAGTCTGGAATCTCGAAGTCTGATCGTAAGTTTCACAGGACACAAATCATGGGTCAGTTCAGTTTCGATTTCTTTTGATAGCTCGCTGCTCATCAGTGGTTCATTCGACTGCAGTATAAAAGTTTGGAATATTTCATCGAAATCTTTGGATCTGACGTTTTCAGGACATTCTCGAGCAGTGAGATCATTGAAAATATCTTCGGATAATAAGTTCATCTTTAGCGGCTCGTATGATAAGACTATTAGAGTTTGGAGTTTATTTACGAGAAGAGCGGAACTTGTGCTTGAAGGTCATTCTAAAGAGGTTGAAGCAATTGCAATCACTCCAGATGGTAAAAGTATTGTGAGTGGGTCTTCGGATTGTTCATTCAAAACATGGAACCTCCACCTTTTACGAGAAGAAAAGGTCTGGACAAGCAAATCCGAATCATTCTCATCAGTAGGTATCCTAGCTGAAGGTAAATACGTGGTCGCCTCATCAAAAGTCTCAGGTTGCAAAGTGTGGAACTCTCAAAACCAAATCGAAGAATTCAGCCTTCAAGCAAAAGTTTCACGTATCCGATCAGTAGCAATATCCTTAGACAGGTCTTTAATAGTGACAGGTTCTCGAGGCCACAGCATTTATTTATACGACTTCAACGGAAAGCAATTAGGTTCATTTCTTAAAGCTCATACAAGAAGCATCAACTCAGTGGCGATTTCCGTTGATAACACCCTGATAATCAGTGGTTCAAGTGATAAAACCGTTAAAATTTTCAGCAGGGCTTCAATGACAGAGCTGATAACATTAACAGGCCACGGAAGTAAAGTCATTTCAGTAAACTCTTCAAAAGACTCAAAGTTCATCGTGAGTCTTTCCTCAGACAACGTCATAAAACTGTGGAACCTCGAAGCAAAGTTAGAAGAAGTCACATTAACAGGCCATTCCGACTTCATCAACTCAATCGCTATTTCAAAGGACTCCAAGTGGGTCGTCAGTGGCGCTGATGACGGCTCTGTCAAGGTCTGGGACTTGGAAAAGCGAGTTGAGGTAAAATCTTTAAAAGTGACAAGTAAAGTCTTTTCAGTCGCTATTTCAAGTGACTGTTCATTTGTAGTGATCGGCTCGAATGACTGTAATGTGAAGGTCTGGAGTTTTAGTCATGGTTTGCAAGAATTGGAAGGTCATTCAGGGGGAGTTTTTTCTGTTGCAGTCTCTTTTGACGGCCTTAGGATTTTAACAGGTTCTGAAGATAGGACTGTTCGGATTTGGCCTGTTTTTAAAGATATTCAAAAAGAAAGAGTTTTTTCTGGACATGTTGATTCAGTTCTTTCGCTTTCGTTTATTTCAGGTGATAAGTACTTTGTGACTGGGTCGAAAGATAAGACGATTAAGTACTGGGATGCTTTGAAAACTAGAGAAGTCTTTACATTGTACGGCCATTTAGATGCAGTTGTCTCGGTCAGTGCTTCGGAAGACGCCAAGTTCATCGTCAGCGGGTCTGATGATAAAACAGTTAAAGTTTGGAGTGTTATAGAGAAGAAAATATTTTTTACTTTTGATGCTTCTTCTGCCATTCGGTCAGTTTTCATTGGAAAAAATAGTTTTTATGCTGTTTCGGCTGCTGCTGATGGCAGAGTGCTTATTTGGAATGTTAGAGATAAAAGGCAGGAATTCACGATTAATGGACATTCAAAGTCGGTGAATTCTGTGATTTTTTCAAATGACTCCAGATTCATTGTAACGGCTTCTTCAGATAAAAGTATTAAAATCTGGAATATTGAAGGGAAACCTGCGAAGTTTTCTTTTGATAACCCAGGAACTCAGTCTAGAGCTTTGGCAATCTCAGATGATAGCAGACTTATGGCAAGTATTTCGAATGAAAAGAATGTGAAGGTTTGGGACTTGATGCAGAGAAATGAATTTTTTGTTTTTGAACACCCTGGAACGATTCATTCTGTTGCTATATCGGCGGACGGTGAACTTCTGGCGAGTGGCTCAGTTGACTCTAAGATAAAGTTGTGGAGTACCAAGACCAAAACAGAGCTTTTTACCTTCATAGCAAATTCCTGCGTTTTCCACTCTCTAGCAATATCAAGCGATAAACAATTCATAGTAAGTGGTGCTGACGATCGAACCGTAAAAGTATGGGGAATAAACGATAAAGACTTAAAGTTCACAAAATCAGGTCATCTAAAGCCTGTATTATCTGTTTCAATTTCAAAAAACAGTCAAATCATCGTCAGTGGTTCCGAAGACATGAGGGTAAAACTATGGGCACTAATTGAAGACAAAGAATTATTCACCTTCGAAGGACATTCCGCCGCTGTCAAGTGTGTCGCGATTTCAAGGGACTCGGCTTACGCTGTGACAGGGTCTTGTGATAAGAACGTCGTTGTTTGGAACTTGAGTCTTCGACGTGAAGAATTTACTTTAAAAGGACATTCGGCTGATGTGCTTTCTGTTGACTTCTCAATGAATGGAAATTATATCGTAAGTGCTTCTGGTGATAAAAGCATTAAAATCTGGAGATTTGATGAAAAAAGAGAAGAATTCGTCTTGAATGGACATTCAGATGCTGTTTGCTCTGTTCTTGTTTCATCTGACGGCAAAAATGTCATCAGCTGCTCGAATGACCAGAAAATAAAAGTATGGAGTTTGCATGAAAAACAGGAAAATATGCAGAATGACAGAGAAAGTGTCTTAAGTAGCTTCTCTTGCTTTTCAAAGGACCAGGATTATATCTGTGATTACTCGAATTGCTCTTTGAGGTTCAGGGAAAGTAGGACTTTGAACCGTGTTGTTGACTTTGATGTTATTTTGTTTAACCAGGGAAAGATCAAGATTAGGACTCAATATAAAGAAGTCACTTTTCATTTTAATCAAACAATTTTTTCTTCAAGGTCCTTTTCAGAAGTGCTGAGGTATAATAAAAAGTACCCTGGGATGGTGAAGTATATGATTAAAGATGGAGTTTTGAACTTGAACTCTTGGGGTCCTCAAACTGTTCTTGACATGTTTTACCAGAAAAATGGACTCACGTTCAGACATAGTCTTAGAATTTTAAAGGAAAAGGACTATCAATCACTTCAAACTAATTATTTTGAGTTTGTTTATACTGAGTTTAAATATCAGATTACTCATTTTTTGGCTTGTTTAGGTGAACATAATATTATCAAGCAGCATTTCAATTTGGAATCTGGACTTTCATTGAAAGCTGATATCTTTGGAAAGTCTCCGTTGTTTTATTCTATTTGTGAAAAACATCCGAAAGTCACTGATTTACTTTTAAGCTACTTGGCTAGTATTAACTCGGATCATAGAGATTTGATTGAACAGACGTTGATTTCTGTGAGAAATGACTTTTTTTTGATTATTGAAAATTCTTCTAAAGTATTACCGGCATTTTTAAGGAAAGTTCTTTTACATACTGAAAGGTTTGACTCTCCTAATGTACAACTTCCACTGTTAAATCTAAGCAATTCATTTACCCCAAACATACAAGACTTCACAGAAGTCTCCACCCAAGAAACAGTTCTAGCAATATTCAAATACATTCCATTCAAGCAGTCCCTCGACCCATTTTCCATCGAAAACATAAAAAACCTATCAAAGTTAAAAAAATGCAAAAACGATGCAATCTATGAGACAGAGTTAATCCGATTAATAATCGACATGAACTGGAAAGCAGTTTACAACTGGGTTGCTTTTTATTCCCTCCTACTCATATCGAACATTTTGACTTTCATTCTCAGTATCTGGCTGGGAAGAACAAGTATTTATTGCTGGGTGCCAATGATTTTAATAAACTCTCTGATTTTAATGTGGGAAATAACACAAGTAATCGTTTCTAAAAATTCTGAGTACTTTAGTGACATTTGGAACTTATTCGATATCGCGAATCTTCTGCTTATCATTTACTGGTACCTTGCCGAGATCTTCAATTTTGACTCGAATTACGAAAACTTCTTGCTTGGCTTTTTTCTGCTTTCAAGAGGAATGAACGCTTTTAAAATAATCGACGGGACCAGGTATTACGTTCAATTAGTTCTCATCTCGTTAAACAGCATAAAATATTTTCTTGTCATGTTTTTTTACTCCACCTTTTTTTTTGCAGTACTTTTCACGATTTCTCAAAATGACGACTCAGGTCAAAAAAACTTCAGCTTGGGACAATTGTGGAATGATTCTTGGGAATTCAACTTTGGACAAAATGTGGTCGATGCCCAAGATTCGTCGATTTTGTTGAGTGCTGCGACTTTTCTTGCGAAAATTATTAATGTTGTGTTGATGTTGAACATGCTTATTTCGATTTTAGGAGACTCTTATGATTGTTTTTTGATAGAAAAGCATATCATTGATTATAAGGAAAAGTTAAGTTCTGCTATTGAAATACAAAAAATACTCTTCTGGAAAAAGTATCATGGCCTTGACCGTTACTTGCAGATTCTTTCTTCTCCTTTTGATGATGATAAAGGAGAAAAGGACTGGCAAGGACGAATTTTGTATTTAGAAAAGCGACAGGAAAGAAAAATCGATAATTTGAACTCTTCAATGATGCATGAAACTTTCAATATTGTAAAAAAAATCAAAAATTCTGACTTGAAAAGAAGTGAAAAAGAAGCAAAAATAGAAGAAAAAATCGTCAATGTTGATAAAAAAATCTTTGAAACCAGTGCAGATCTCAGTGAAAAAATGTTTGAAGTTAGAAAAAATATCGAAAAAAGCATTTTTGAAGTTGAATCGAAAGTCGCTGATGTTCGAGAAACTGTTGTCCAAGTTGAGGAAAAGATTGATGGAGTGGATATGAAGATTGAAGATAATATCTCTGTTGCTCATGAGATTATTGCTAAACAAATTTTAAATCTTCAAGAAAAAGTTGTGAATATTGAAGAAAAGATTGAAAAAAATAACCTGGGTATTCAGGAACTGATTAAGGATGAAATGGGAAAAGTTGAAAATAAGATTAATGCTGTTGAAGGCAAGGTGCAAGGAATTCAAAAGAGAATTGATGATAAAATGGGAAAGATGCAGAAGAAGTTGAGGGGTATTGAAGATCATATGTTATTGATTGCAGAGCATATTTTAAAGATTAAATAGTATTAAGTTATAGTTTAAGGTTATTATCTTAGATATGTACTAGTAATAGTAGAGCGAATGATGAAAGAAGCTTAGGTAAACCTCATCTTGATAAACAAATACCTATTAAAACTAACTAACATTTTCTTCTCAAGCAAAACTCAGGCGCTATTCCAAACTCCTCTGCAATTTTCTGGCACTTTCCACTATATTTATCCATTCTAGCAACATAAAAAATCTAACTACCACCTACCTTTGCAAAATGCAGCGAGTCCTCAACAAGAATCTCAAAAGGTTCAAAATCACTTGAGTAAGAAACAAGATTCGACAAAGAAAAACTCACAGCAACATTAGCCTGAACCCTAAAGTCTTCAAATAAAGAATTTCCAAACTCAAGTTTAAAAATTTCACTAGAATCATCAATATTTACATGATAAAACTTCAAAAAAACATCTAAAATCACTTCATCACAAAATCGACCAATAGGTACTCCAGGGAAACGATAAGTCAAATTATTGAGATTTATTTCAATCCTTTCCTTAATCACTTCAAGAGCTTCTCTAACAGTATTATTAAAATCCTTTATTTCTTTCATCTTGCTACACGCACAAAATAAAACATTTGATTTAAGGTCTTTACAGTCTCTTGAATAACTCGCTATTTCTTCAACCCAATTCACAGCATTATTGACTTTAGTAGAAATTTTACTAAGAGCGAAAATAGTTTTACGAATGTCAAGTTTTGAAGTAAGTCTTCTGCTGTTTTCTGAAAGACAGTGATAAGAAGAACTGTATCGGTTGAGCAGTGATTTTTCAGCAATCACGAACATTGACGGTAGTAAAGTTTCTTGATAAGCTTCGACAGATCTATGCCAGTTGCCGTATCTCATTCCGTGATCTGCTCCTAAAAAGATGAAACTTTCTGATCTGCCTTTTGTGGTCTGGAAAAAGTCTTTCAAGAAAATGGTCAGGTCGTTGTCGAGAGTGTTTGCATGCTGGCCTGTTTTTTCATGACCTGCGTTTAAGTGGAGATAAATCCACATGTTTAGCCCTTGGTATTGGCTTATTAGTTCAAGGGTGTATTTTAACATGTAGGTGTGAGTTTGATATGTACCGAAACATCTCTGCTCGGTATTCAGCTTTTCTGATTTTATATCTCCGTAAACATCGAGTAAACAGTAAAATTGCCGGATTGAAATGTCGACTTTTAAGTTTTCTCCTAGGACATCTGGAAACCATGAATCGCAATCATCGAATCCCATTATTGTTAGATATCCTTGTTTTTTTAATTCGTGCCACATTGATTTATTATCCAGAACATCTGAGTTTCTAGTCCTTTCTTTAGCTTTAGTCACAGGTTTTCCACTAAAGATAGGGACTTGATTATGAACAGTGTCAGATCCAAAAGTACTATGCATTTTAAAATCAAATACAGCCATATTCGGTATTTCCTTAGTGCTTTCATTTAAAAACTTCACAAGTTTCGGCAGCTTTCTATAAAAATGTCTTCTAGAAATCGAGTCAAGAGTAAGCATGAAGATAATTCTTGGCTTTCCTTCAACAAAGTTTTTTTTTTCATTGAACATATTTCGATCGAAGATTGGTTTCATGTCTCCATGTTGGAAGTCTTCAGAGTCGATATCATATCTTTGAAAAGTGCCGTAGTGTCCTGGTTTTTTATCAAGATCAGTGATTGAAGAACAGAGACCGACGGCAAATGAAATATTTCTAGCTTCAACAATTCTTTCATATTTATTTAGTTTGAATTCAACTGTGTTTTCTTTTCTCATCAAAGTTTGGTTTTTTATTGGGCCTGAAAAATAGTAACCGGTTAAAGGTGGTTTGCAGTTTAGGAAAAGGGAATTTGATTTTCTGTCAATGCGAAGTTTTGATTCTCTTACATCTGTCACATCTGAGCACTTTGGGTAGTGATATGAAGGGAATAATGAGGAACCTTCAGCTACTGAAAGACCGAAATTTGTGGGCCTGCACGAATATTTGGTAAGATTTAACTCATCAGTTGCATCAATCTTTAAGTAAGAAAATGTATAGCTAAAGTCTTTATTTGACAAAGGACTGATATCTTTAGCTACTCCTTCATTTTTTAGTTCTGGATAGAATAAAGATCCATTTGTTGATGTTTCAAGACTTCTAATTTGATGATGATTGAAAAGTTCATCCTGATGATAAACCAGAAGTAACAATAATAGAAGAGATAATAAAGCTGTAGAGATCACCAAAATAATTCTGTTTCTGGCCATCATTTATTAATTGATCAATTAAAATCAGATGGAAGAAGCAAAGTCTCTTCAAAGCTACAATAATGAAGAAAAATAAATACTAAACGGCCGATGATGATCCAGCCTGTAAATTTTTTAAATTTTTAAAGTTTTTAGCTGCTTTTTATTCTGTTCAAAAAACAATATATTTAAATTCTATAAGTATCATATATTTTTAGCATTTTTGCAAATATATTTCCTGGTCAAGTTAAACTTTGGCAACTATTAAAACAAACTATGCCCTTGGATTGATATCAAAGGTTTAAAATAAAATATTTAGAATTGATATGATTAAATAATTGAATTCCTGAAAAACATTGAAGATTTCTCCTAAATCTTGATAAGTCCAATTTAAAATGCATCAAATTTTTAAAGTATCTAAGTAATATAGATAATCTTTATCAGAAATTTGTTATAGAATAGATTTATATTAAAAACTAAATAGATTTACTATTAATTAAGATAACATCATATGTGCTAGTTCATTTTGGATTAGTATCTCTTGCTAAAAACTTATAATCATCAAATTAAATTATCACAATTCTAGAATTTCTAAAATTCAATTGATCTAAGCAGATTCATCAATGAATTTAAAATTACTAAGATTAGAATCTTAAATATTTAAAAATTTCATTATGAGTATAATATCTATAATGATTGAAAATCGCTACATGATTAACATTTGAGTGGTTAAATTAAAAATTAGCACATGAAACTGAAGGAGAATCGAAATGAGTCTTCGTTTTCATAGAATTTCGATCAAATTTTTATGGCGAAAATGATTTTAAATAAACAAATATTCAAGTTTTCTAACAGTGAGGAGATAATTAACTCTTAATAATTGTATATTCATACAAGTTTAGCAAAAACTCATCAATCAATATGAGTAATCTCATCTTCTCTATATTTTTCTTATAACACTCATTTAGCATAGGCTATTAAGAAAACTGAATAAAAGCTTAAAAATTGAATATCAGAAGCTAGAGGTTTTTATTGCTCAATCATTGAATTTCATTTAATTTTCTGGTATACTAAAAATTTAAGAATACTATTTTAATTTATACAGAGCCTTCAGTGTCTATTCAAAGGTCTGCTAAACATTTTATCAGGATCTGGAATCCTTCAATAAAAAATCAATCATTTGTGCTTTTAAGTCATTAACACTAGTTATAAATCTGTTCTTTCTTCAAATTAGTTAATATTCAGAAGAACAAGTTAATTTGAATTTTCTTGAAAAGAGAAAATCTCAGGTGTTTAGAATCATTTTATAGAATTATTTCATCTATTTTTAGAATTTTAAAAGCATTCTTGCAGTAGATTTATCTTATGTAAGCTTAAGTATTGATAACTTAAAAAAACTAAATTTTATTGTAAGTAAATGTATTAGCAGTACTTCACTGATGTTTAATGATAACAAAACTTTTTTTCTAGATCTTAGAATCTCATTATTAATTTCTAATTACTTAATTTTAAAAAACTTATCCAAAATTTGACACTGTTTTCTTCTGTACTCTTTTATTTTGAAAAAAATGTGATGACCTAATAATAAAGTATGGAAATTACAAAAATAAAGTTCATAAATGAGTAAGTTAGCCGACGAAAATCTGTTTATATATCTCTTACAATAAATTAAGCAAAAATATCTAAGAATAATAAGAATTTGTTAAAGTAGTATTATAAATGGTTTAATATAATTTAATCATCATATTATCTTCATCGTAAATTGATTTCATTATAAATTCAACTCTTGAAATCATGATACCTTGAAAATTATATTTGTCAAGGGTATTCCTATTCAAAATAGTAAATCGATTTAAATGTAAGAAGTTTAAATGAAATTTTTTGATTTACTTTATACCCAATAAAATTTCATCAATTCAACACTGATTATAAGAGTCTTGAGAATTGAATTTTCTGTAAACCTTTATACTTGGCAAATGAATAAATTACTTCAAATTTCTTATCATTGCTTCTCAATCCACTATATTTTGAGTTATATGACTAAAATTATTTAATTTTTTTCTAATCATTGTCTGCCTCTAGAAAAGTGCTTCTAAATATCCCTACCAGAAAAATTTAATATTTTATAATTCTCTTTGGATCTGTTTCGAGAGATTTAGAGAACAATGTGAGAATTTTAAGTTGATTAATGGAACCTTATTAAATAATTGAAGTATTACACAAATATATATAAAAGTTGAATTTGACATATAAATATATTATATTTTTTATCAAGACTTAACAAAACTGAAATCATTTAGGTTGATCCATTGTGATCATAATATTTTCGCTTTTGTGAAATGATAATTTTTTTTTTCAAAATATAATCCTATTGAAAGAAATAATTTCTATATGATTATATCAAAGTATCGAACATAATAAGTAAGAAATACAAATAGCAATCATTTGATTTGCATTATAAGTTGTAATTTTATAGTCAATTACCTTAAGTATCAAAAAACTACGATATTATTTTAAGATAAAATTTTTGCAATTCATTTTTATAAACTTGCACATTTTCTAATACTTCCTCAAAAATCAGCACAAATCCATAATAATATCAACTCTAAAAACTTCTATAGTATCAGAAAAATATTACAAAACCTTTTTAAAAAAATCCAGAATAATTTCTTTTTCAACTTATCATCTAAAAAAATGCTCTAAACTACTAAGCTATTATTTTTGGTAAAGGTAAAGGTGTTGATAATCCTTCATAATAATAGTCCATCCTTGTTCCATCAAGAAATTATGAACAAGTCCGCACTTTCCGCCATGAGGTAATGCGCAGTCATCAATCAAAACAATACTTCTTCTATGTAATTTGTGATAAATCCTCTTAATCTCTTCTAAATGATGCCTCTGAGAGACTTCAGAGTCCTGTTCCGACCAATCAAAGCTATCCAGGTACAAAAAGTCAACAGGTCCATAGTTGAATTCCTGCAAAAACTTCAAAGAGTCACTTAAAACGACTTCAACATAAGGAATGAACTGTTCAGTCGATTTTATTGATTCTAAGCAGCTGGCCTGACTGATATCAACTGAAAAAAGCTTTGATTTCGTAAGTAAAGCGTAATGTCCAAAGAACATAGTCGAGCACCCATCATTAAAGCAAGATAAAGTATTCCCATACCTTGCAGTTCCAGTTTCAACAAGAACCTTCGCGTTATACTTGAGCATCAGTTCAAGAGCGCGCTTGAAAGTGTTGTACCTTCGCTGGGAAGGGTTCAGTCTGCTCGACAAGATAATGTCAGGGATTGAGTTTATCAGAACACCTTCATTTGTACAGTCACAGTCCCATGATCGAGGCTCATTCAAATCAAGAATTTTTTTATCTGCATTTCTTTCATCTTCTGAATTCTTTTTTTGACTTTCATCTTCAGGATTTTTCAACTTTTCAGTTAAGTCTTCTGGATTTTTCGATGGGGTTTCATTTGAGGTTACTTCTGGATTGGCACTTGAAAGAACTTTTTCTGAAGATGAAGATGGCACCATGTAGGCGAAACATTTTATATGAGGTGGTTCGGGAACTGCCATACAACATTGAAGATGATCAAAAGGGTCTGCGGAACCGACAGGAATCTCTAAAGCCGCCTTGGGTGAAAAATGACCTAATAGCCCTGGAAATAAAGGACAGTCCGGATGCATAAAGACTTTGCCGTCAGGGTTGAAGGGAATAGGATGGCTGGTGGATTCAGGGGGAGTGACTTCGTTGTCGCCTCCCATCAGGACTGGGGAGAGGTCTTCGGAAATTACGAATTTTTGATGAATTTGAAGAGCAAGAAGAAGAATAACGGTGGTTGCTTTGAGCGAACATAGAGTTAATTCAGCCATTAATTAGACAGATAAATTGAACAGATTGTATTTAAGATAAGGAAGAGCCTAAACATTGAATGAATTTTTCATTGAACTTATATTATATTTTTATTATTATCTTAAGATAGAGTTACAAAATCTTGGAACATGGAAATTCTTTAAGAAAATCATTCTATTACAAACTAAAATATCACATCAGTTCCCAATTACATTCTCATCATCATATCTTGGATTTCTTTAAAATTATACCAAATCTCTTAATAAAATTAAAATGGAAAAGAAAGCGGTGTATTTTAAAAAGTATAAATTCACTATAAATACATTTTATTCTACTTGTTTCATATTGTAATACCATTTCAATATTTTATTGTTTTAGAGTAAAAATAATGAATTTATTAATAGTATTTTAGATATTCATATTAAAATCCAAGTTTTGTCTGCAGTATATGTGATATTCATCTATATTTTAATCTAATTAAGATGTGGGAATGGAAAATCGAGTTAATTATTTATAGATACCAATTTCCTATTATCTGGTATATGCATGACGTTTCTTGCATCTTATCTTTATTTTGAACTATTAAAAATCCATCCAGTATTTATTTTAAATCTTTAATAATTTTTTTGGAAATATATGAAGCGGCTACGACGCATAAACTTAAAAAATTGCTAGGTATATTATCTTATCTAAACAATAAATCTAGTCATATCTTGAAATTTTATTATATGTTAATTCTCTCGATAATCCTTCTCATATATTTCGTTTCTTCTATCTTCTTCCATACAAATCCAGTATATTAATGATAGGTCCTATTTTTTTTCTTTTTCTGATTGATATTATACCTTTAATTCCATTCCACGTACACTCTATTATATTAGTATGCATCTGAATCATAGGATCATCATTTTTTAATTGAAAGTAACTTTAGCATAAAAAATATTGTATTCTTAAAAAAACAGATATCGATTTTCTGAATGATTTTTTTACTCAATAAAAATGTAAGCAGGGTTTTCATTCAAGAAAATATCTTGAAGTATTGACATGAAGGAATTGACATGATTGAAAATACATGAAGAAAGAAAAATTGGAAGTATTTACGAATTTATATAAATATATTTTAAATTCATTAGAAGCTTCTTAAAAATTTAAACTAATGAGGGTGTAATCCCTTCTAACTTTATACTCAAAAACTTAGTTATATAATAAAACATTTACTCAAAAAAAAAACAATGAGAATTAATCAGTTATATGGCAATACCTTAATCAAGGTAAAAATTAATAGTAATTATAACATTTTTTTGTTAAATACTCTTTGATTTTAACAATATTTGAGGTGTATTGGCTAAGAAGGCTATATTAGAATCATATAGAAAGTCAGATAGGAACACTAGAGACAAAAGATAGCATCCTTCCTACAACGAAAGTCAATTTTTTTAAACTAATTTAAATAAATTTGTAAAATATGTGTTTACCTAGAATCACATTGTTATTCCAGAGTCTTAAATATTTCTCTCTACATCTCCATCAAATCAACCCTCCCTATCCTAAAATAACTAACTAACTTAAACTACCGGAGTTCCTGCAACACCATTGCTATCAATTCCACATTGTCCAAAAGCAATCCAGAAAAATCCCTGAATCCCCCAATTAGTATTCCAAGAGTTAGCACAAATCCAATAATTATGACTTCCAGAAACCCCCCATCCAATAAGTTTCACGGCATGTCCTCCAAGTACCCCTCCAGATGTATGAATATAAACTCCACTCTTATAACTCATGAAATCCTGATAAACCGTAAAAGAGACTTCAATGGGTCCTCCAGCAATGACAGCGGCCTGGATAGACGCAGGTGTTTTATACGAAGCGACATTGGAAACCTTATGAAATGCAAGAGCTGATCCATTCGCACATTTAGAAGGGCAGGTCTGGTCAGCAGCCTTGTAAGGCACACAAGAGTCAAGAGGCAGGCCAGTTTGTTGCATGAATTTCCAGGCGAGACTGGGGTACCCCCCGTTGCACCCTGAAGAGCTCTTGTCACAGTCAACCAGATACTGAGGCGACAGGACGACGTTCACTGCGCCGTTGGAAGAAATGCAGGACCTGTCGCTCAGGGCTTCACTCGCTCCGAAGGCCCAGCATGAACCGCATTGGCCTTGGTCTCTTATTGGGTGGATGCAGTGAGGCCATTGCACTCGAGAGTCAAAACTCGTTGGAGCTGTGAAGTGATTTAGAAGAGCTCCCCAGTTGTGCTCTGGGTAAGTTTCTTCACGAGTCAGGGAACTGGATACAAATGAACGCGCTTCACCTACTGTCATTGAACCCACCCAGTCTTTTGATGCTTCCCAGGATGATTGGATTGAGTTTATGTAGTCGACTAGTGATTGAGGAACTACCTCTGCCGTTTCTTCCAGGATTATTGAGGGACCTGCTGAGGCTGTGAGAATTAAAGCAACAAGAATAGCTACTTTCATATTATAAAAAACTCTCCAAAAAATGGAAGTTCTAATAAAAATGTCAACTTTCAACAGAGTTTTCAAATTTGAAGGATTATTATAGTTGAAATTTAAGATCTGTTCTGGGTAATTAGATGAGAGGTTCATTATATGTACTTTATAAAATTATTTTAAGAATGATTGCTTATATTATATCCTGTTAATAGGACTTTAAATAATCTTATAAAAAATGATTAGTTAGAGAATTTATTTCATCTATTTGCTTGAGTCATTGAAGTTCTTAAGAATAGTTTTGAATACTTTGAACAAGAATAAGCTCTGAATAGTCATCAAGCTTTTTTGAGTTAAATTGAAATAAATAATAATTTTTCTGAGGTTGAATCATTGGCTTGATGCAAATCTTGTAATAAATAACTTATAAATGAACTGATGAGTTCAATATTAGTTGATGATTAAAGTTCTTTTCTTTATTTCGAGCATTTGGACCAAGCTCATTTTGAATCTGCTTTTTGGAGTTTCAGATCAGTGAGCACCAGATCAAAAGCACAAATAAGTGAAAGATTATTTGCAGTGGTAAATAAAGAAGGGCTGGCAATTCATTCTTTCTAAAAGACTGTGATTTCCTAATTATTTTTATATTCTGATAGACTTTGTAAAGTTATTGGGTTTTATAATAAGAAATATATTTAGTTGATTAAAACGAGCTTAGGCCTTCTGATACTAAAAAGAAATGATAAACAAAAGACTGAATATCTTTTTAATATATCTTGACAATTTCCCAAATCCTATAATTCATAAATATTGCTTAGAATGAGTATCTGAATAGATAAATAGTGAATTATATCTAATTCTAAAGGCAATTATTTAATAAAATCGTTAAAATAGCCTTCACGTATATAAAAATAATTCATTATTCCAAAATCCCAAAATTCATCAGTTTTTCTGAATTCTCTAGTTATCCATCAAATATGTCTCTAATACTTATGCAAAAGGTAGCAATAGTAACAGGCTCTGCTTCTGGATTGGGTCTAAAGACAGCAGCCCTCTTGCTTTCCAAGAACTTTTTAGTCTTCGCTTGGGACACGAAGCCAACTCCTCTTGATTCTCCATCATTGAAATCCCAGATAGTTGATGTGGCAGACACAAAGTCAATCACTTCAGCCCTTTCAACAGTCCTTCAATCAACATCAAAAGTCGATGTGCTGGTCAATGCTGCAGGAATAGGGAAGCTAGTCCCAATGATTTCTCTTTCTTCCGTTCATTCCCTTGCTAGTTTCGAAAAGACCTTGAAGATTAACTTGATTGGAACTTTTGATGTAACCAGGCAAGTCTCAATGCATATGACTGGAGGAGTCGTTGTTTTGGTTTCTAGTATCAATGCTTATCAAGCTTTGAAAAATATGACTGCGTATGGAGCTAGTAAAGGGGGGGTAGCTTCTTTGGCCATGCCTATGTCAAGGGATTTGGCTTCGAGAGGGACACGAGTTGTAAGTATTTGTCCTGGAGGCTTTGATACTCCCATGACTCAGTCGATTAAACCTAAAATGAAAGCTAAATATATTGAAGGAATATCAAAGGGAAGATTCGGAAAACCTGAAGAGTTTGCCCATGCAGTCTGGTTTGTTGTTGAGAATGAATACTTGAATGGGTGCAACTTAGACTTAAATGGAGGATTAGTTAATCCAAATATTTAGCTATAAATCTGACTTAATTTTGATCGATTGTAGACATCAAATGGTCTTTCGGGCTATGGTACACACTTCTATGTAAAAAAAATATTTGAGGAAGACTCTAGAAGACATACAAAGATGCTATTCACCTAGGAATTGAAGTAACTTAATTATCAGAAATTATCTCTCTATAATTATATTGAAAAAATATTAGAGTTTATTTGATGATGAAAGATTGAGATAGCCTTGAGACTTGCTTGCTTCAGTTGATATCACTTACTAAATAAAATAACCCAAGCAACTAAAGCTGTTCTACATACTTCTCATTATGTGCAATGATATTCTATCAAAATTTATTAATTACCCAATAACTAATAATTCTTCTAATAAGGTCCAAAGTTCAGCTCCACACTAACATTATATATAAAAAGAATTTCAATTACCCAGTTGAGTATATATTAAAGTACTTTGAAGCAGAGTTAAGGTAAAATCTTCATCAATTCCAAAGGATATCATAATTGGCAGACTAATAACAAATGTTTTAAGTTGAAGTAATCCATTCTGCGAAATATATTTGTCTGAACCCAGTGAAACAAGAAACACATTTACATCTGTTCAGAACATAGTTAATGTTCATATAAAAAGCGTGAAATTACTAAGTTGTGGCAGCAGTTGGGTTCAAATTTGATATAATTAGCAATTCGTATTATTCTGAACATTTTAAGAACATTTCAGGATAGGTTATTCAAATTTGAATAAATCTCTAATCATTCTTTAGGTAGAGTCTTTTAAAGGTTTTTTGCAGTCTTCTCAAGTTTAAAATAGTTCTCTTAGCTTATTTCATCACCATTAACCTTTAAAACGAAAATGAAGAAAACATTCCTTAGATGTTAATAATAAATACCCTCTATATCTATCATTAACCCAATGAAGTGTTGGTAACAGCGAATTCTTTATAGTGATGAGGGTGTTGTCTCTGTAATTTTTACTAATTTTCATGCTTAGATTAGGATAATTTTCACATCAACATGCTTCTATTAACAATTTCTAATATATCTTTAAATAATTTTGAAATATAGACACTTAGATTAAAATAATTTTTATAAATATGTCTTGCTTGTACCAAAATTGTGCTAATCAAGTGAAAGCAAGTTGTAAAACATGCCAAAATAACCGATTTTTATGTAAAGATCATGCTTTTAAGCATAATGAAGAAACCAATCATGAGTTTACTCTTCTTGATCAAAATAAAATAAGGGTATTAATGAAGTATAATTTGGATTCTTTGATTAACAATTGTATATCTCAAATCAATGAAGATACAAATAAAATTATAGCTGCAGTAGTGAAAGCTTCCAATGAAGCTATCAAATTATTAAGAACTTCGAATAACAATTTGAATAACATCAGTGAGTTCAAATCTATAACATTTGATAAAAGAAGAATAAGATTTTTGATTGATCAAGTCAGCCTTATTTCATCAGAGATGCGATTCTCACTTCAAGAAAAAGTTGTCCAGCTTTCATCCGAATTGAATGAAAAGACAAAAAATATCAAAGAAATGAGTAATGAGATTGGTTCACTCAAAGATAAGATTTCTAGTCTAGAACAAGAAAAGCATGCCGAAGTCGAAGGTGATTTCTTTATAGAATTCAATAATATGAATCTGAAAGGAAAGAAGATTTTTATTACAATGATATGGGGATTTATTGAAGGTAATAGAGAATATGATCAAGAACTTATACAGAGCAGAGATGGAAAATTCTTATTCCGATGTAACATCTTTTTAGGTATATTCTAAAAAGACTGTAAACTACATCGAAGACTGTAGATTATATCAAAGACTGTCACCTATATTAAAGCAAGTAATCAACAAGAAGCTGGTAGGCTTCATCAAAGGCAGTAATCTGCGATGAAGCTAGTAACATATAACAAAGAAAGTAACCTATACCAAAGACAGTCATTCACATCTAGGTAATGGATATGGAAGCCTGTATCATCTTTTCAGTGAGAGTTTGGAACTTAAAAACGAAGAAGCTTGATTTTCACAGCTGGGAGCCCCAAAAGGCCGAAACAAAGAAGTGGCTAGAAATTTACCCAGAGTGCAAATGGGGTGACTATCAATTTAGTTAAGTAATAGATTAGAAAAATTGAAAGTTTCTATTGATATTCTGTAGTTCAATCTGATTTTATTTAGACTCAAGTCTTTGAAATTTGAATGAATAAGATTAAAGCTGACAATAAATCTTGATCGTTCTTGGGTCATTTGTAATAACATAAAATGAAGAACTTTAATTTTAAACGAAATCTTCGTAATTTTGTTGATCACTGAGCCGTACAAGAGAAAAATTAAGATGGATTTACTCACTTGATGATATTTCATACAAGTTTGAGTTATTTTCTGGCATAGTTTGCAATGAATAATGTGAAGAGGAGTTTAAAGTAATTTCTTATCATCACTTGTTACATTGCTAGATGGATAGTTTTTATTATTTCACAGAACACCCTGATTTTATTTGGGAGATGAGTGAGTTTATCGTAAATACTTATCAAATAATTAAAAAATTTACTATGGACTATATAAAAAAATAGTAATGCTATCAGGTATTTCCAGAGGCTCGCCAATTCTTGAAACCATCTTCGGGTGCGAAACCGAATAAAACTCAACAAATGTTGAAATAAACTGAACCAGCACAAGATTAGAATTTAACTGACTTTCTATTTAATTGCCAGAATTTGGCTATTTGAGCTTTCTATTATCTTTTGATTAATTAATTTAAACTTGTTTATGAATTCTTGAGATTTATTTATTTCCATCATTTTAAATTAAAAATAATTTGGAAGCAACTCTTCTACACTATCAAGTATTAAACTCCGCATTGGATATGGAATTTGATTAAGAGGCTTTTGATTATTTCTAAAATTTCATTTTTTAATTCATAATCAATTGAAGAATTCCCCATAATTGATAAAAGATACTGGTTGCTTTCTTCTGATTCAAAGAATTTATTAAGGACAATTTGATATAATTTATGTTTCAGGGTTTCTCTTTCGTAAAGAATTCTTTCAAAATCTATTGTTGAAATATAACTTTTAAAGCCTTCGATTTTTATTAAAATTTTCTTGATATCTCTTATAAATTTAGAGCTGTTATCATAATCTTTAAGATTGTTCATATTAGCATCTAAAAGTCGATATATAGTTTTAGCATTTCAATTTTTCTTCATCACAAACAGAGGAATCTTTGAATATCATTTCCTTAAAAACATTGAGAGCAGATCATATTTCGTAAAAATAATAATTTTCTAATATATTTTTTATTTCTTCAAGTTTATCATAGTATTCACTGATAAAATGTTCAATGAGAACTTCGATAGAATACAGGTAGTTTTCGAGATCTTGTAGATTTGGTATTCTAGAGTAAACCCTCTGGTACAATACTAAATCACAGATTATTTTTAAATCTATTTCATTTGATCTCTGAATACTTTTAGAATTTTCTTGTTTTCTGGTAGTTTTTATATTTATTGATTAAGTCTTTTTTCAGATGATGCATATCTTTTACACATAGGAACTTGTTTAATACTTTCAATTGTTCTAAATCTTCAATGAGTTCTGAATAGGGACGTAAGCCTTTTAATATATGCACAGATTCTTTAAGACCATCAACCATTTATAATCATCAAAATGTCCAATGTCTGAAACATGTAAAAAAGATAGACACCAAAATGGTAGACATTACAAATTTTTTACCATAAAAATTCTGAGTTAATTCTTATTTGATAATCAAACTTATATTTAAGTTAGGTTTTATTAGCCTTGATATTCTTTCTGAAGAATAATTATTTATACAGAGTTTTCAATTCTCAAGTTTTATTAAAATTATATGGAAATTTATAATATATGTTAATTTATAGATATTAAAATCAAATAAATTCTGGTGTTTTCTAAGAACTTGAGCATAAAAGATTTCCCAGCATTTCTGCATAACATAATATCTAAAATGGACTTTATTTTAGTATAATAATAAATATTATGCATATTTTCCATAGTCACTTTCAATAGTTTATTGAGAACTGAAAAGTATATGTTTATATCTAAAAATTTATTCAACTGGTTTTGTCGAATTCGAAAGTTGCTAGTAAAATACTTCAAGAAATTACGGATTTGCTATATCAATAAGGATAATATCAAATAATTTACTATTTAAGTTAATGAAAGAATGAATTAACTTATAATAGTGCAAAAATGAATTATTAATCTTTAAATCACCAATTATTAATCTAAGAATGAAATAAATAATAATCATATAATATATTCCAGACATCGTAATCAATACCAATTCTTCAATAATCCATTCCATTATTTCTTTTCTATAAATGTTATGCAAATTCTGCATACTTCACGATTCAGTAACCTGTTCAAATGCATTTCCAGGGCTTAAAAGATAAATCTTTAAACAAAAAACCTTTCAAAGAGAAATCCACACGAAAAAACTGATACTTATATTAATTTTAAATAGAATACCCTAGTCAAAACTCGAGTCTCTTCAATTGCGTTCAAAACTACTCGAGCAGAGAAGGAATATC
Source organism: Stentor roeselii (assembly GCA_006503475.1). Classification (NCBI taxonomy): domain Eukaryota; phylum Ciliophora; class Heterotrichea; order Heterotrichida; family Stentoridae; genus Stentor; species Stentor roeselii. The sequence goes on from RSEH01000037.1 coordinate 202,827, forward strand.
GAAAACCGTAATAATTATTCAGAAAATCAGGTTCTTGGCAAGTTATTAGAACTCTAAAAGGATAAAAAACAAGAAGCAGAGTCGAAAAAACATAAATAATTTAAATTTCACTAGCTTGTACTTCAAATTAAAACCTTGAGTCACTTCTGCAGAACAAGGAGAAAGTTAGAAGAACTATAATTGAAAAAGCTGTTGAGATCTATAAAATATATATTTCCTTTCCTGAGTACTGCATTTCTGAGATGCTGGTTTTAGAAAAAATTCAAGGCACAGCCAGATTATTCGAGATAAAGATAGACATGTTTCGATTTAAAAGCCGAATTTTATCATTTCTTTCAAGAGTAAGCTAAAGTTAGATATGAAAGTTGAGTATCAGTAAGAGGAGAACAATCAAGCTCTTAACTATTCTATTTACTAGATCTGTTTCTGTACAAACCTAATATCCGAGATTCTGAACTTGAGCTTACATTCCGATTCAAGTACAAGTTTTTTCATTTCCAAGTAAGAGACCTAGCAAGAAGCAATCTCCTAATCGATATAATCCATTCATATGAATGTGAAAACCCACTGATCTACCTTTACGATGATCTGTAGATCCTTCAACAGCACAGCGGGTGGATTTTTCTGCCTTACGAGGAGGTCTGGAAATTCCAAGCCTCACAAAAAGTCAGATAAAAGGAAAATACTTCGAAGACCCTTCTTCCTCAAGCGACATTCAAGTCAAAACAATAATCGAATCAGAATACAGAGACTGGAAAATTGTTAGGTGAAGGGGATCCAAGTAATTATCTAATTTCTAAAACTCATTCTTAATTTCTACGCCCATTCTAGTCATGTGGCTCAACTTTTAAGTAAAGATCAATTAAAAAGATTAATTATTTATCAAGTTCCCACCCAAAAAACTATTCAGGGATTGGAATTTATTTGCCAGAAAAATATAGATATTTACTCAGAGGTCGCACTAGTGGTGTTTCAGTCCTTTACTATTCTTGAAAGATTATCAGATTAATTTAGGGCTCTAGTGATGCAACTATATTATATGGAATAATAAAATGATTGAAAAACAAATGATTTACCAAATATTTCTATTTATTTTTACTCGAGATAATATTTTATCAAATGCTGATAGTTTCTGCGTAACTTCAAAATAAAATTTTATAAAAAACGCTTACGGGTTTAAACCGATCTTTTCCATGTCAATAATTTTTATTTTAATGAGATTTTATATCTCAGCACAATACAAACTTAATGGTTTATTAAAACTAATGAGTTAATTGTTAATGGTCATTATAAATTAAATCATAATAAATTATTTCATTTTTAGGTTGATAATTTCAGTAAGGTGAAAAACAATAAATTGCTATAATTGAAACTTGCAGGTTTATTTTTCATGAACCTAGACTCTCAAAAGTTTTTCAAATATGAATCGGCTATTGATTGCTTTAGTGATATTTTGAAAACAAAGCACCCAAGAATACTTATATAATTTCATCTAGCTAATAAAGCTTGTTAGAAAGTCATATTAAGTTAAATTTTATCTAACATTTCAACATTTTCAACATAATCTTTAATAAAGTAACTTATAGTCCTTATTTTATATGAAAGTACCTCTAAAATAGTTTGCATAACCAGAAAATTGTATAGCCAGACTCACCAAGTATGAATAATTATATGAAACATTCCATACTATTAATTCATTAAAGTATTATATAATTATTGGTTAAATACCTTAATCTAATAACTATGTCTTTATTATGAATGGTTGTATTCAAAATTAACTCAATTCATTTGAATATTGTAATTCCTATGATATTTAAATAATGGAGAATAGCAATATATAGTTACCCAAAATGGAAGTGCCTAATTTCATACTAAATAATAGTTTCCTCAAAAAATAAATAACCTACGCTAATTCAACTATGAAAATTAGGAAAATATGTAGAAAGCTTAATTGATTGTGAATTAAATTCAAAGAATTCTAATAATATTCAATTATATAGCCTTTTAGGAAACTTATGCCTTAGAAGTAAGCTTAGAAAATTTTTTAGAAAAATAGAATAGGTTTATGATTCAAATTAATAGATGAATTTTGTGAGGAGTTGATTATTACTAATTTCTATTAATCTTCTTAGTTAGAAGGATAAGCAAAACTAAAGGATGATAAAATCAAAAATTCCTTGCAGACTTTCAAATCTCTTTTGTATTTACTGAGTACTTTCAAACTTTCACAACTTTCACTTATTCTTCTAATCTTTAAATCTATCAAACTGTATCTTGAATCAAAATCTTTAATCAACAAAAAATTCAAACACTTACAAAAATAAAATTGAAAACCTGAAAAAAATCCTATTTTCAATACTTTATCAAACTTATCATAAACAAAAGCATCCCAATTCAAATCTATAAACACAAAACAATTCGATGAAAACTTCCCTGATTGTATTCCTTGCTCTAAGTCTAATAAAACTTTAGATGATCTCAAATTAATCATTTTTGATTTATTTTCACTCGACAAACACAGGTTTTTCAAATCTTTTGATAAACAAACAAAGACAATTTGAGATTTAAAAAAGAAATACCGACTTTTTACTTTGAGATCACAACAATCAACAACAAAAATATCACCTCTCGATGTTCCGCATACTAAAATCGACTTCACAAGACACAAACTTGTGATTTGACAACCAAACTCTATCGATTTTATATCTTTCAATAATTCCAAACTGAAAAAGCAAACTTTTT